>PVKN010002335.1:0-43307 GCA_004027915.1 Capromys pilorides | reverse complement strand
GAGGGGAGGGGAGGAAAAAGACTTAACTGGGTCAGAGTGAATCACATTTCAGAGTTTTATTATATCCTTGCTCATTTTTCTACTTTCATGATAGTTACATATATTTCCTAAATACATTTCTCTGTACTGAGACCACTTTCTCATCAACTATGACAGAGATGCTGAGCATGGCAAGTGGCACTTACCAAGCCGTAGCAAACTCTGAAAGTATTATTGCCCTATTTATCCGTAACAGCCAGCCTTTGATTGTTTTTTTGTTTTGGGGTTTTTTTGTGGGTTTTTTGTTTTGTTTTGTTTTTTTTTTTGGTGATTTGTTGTTGTTGTTTGGCAGGGCTGAGGTTCGAACTCATGACCTTGCACTTGCCCGGCAGGCACTTGTGCCACAGAGCGATCTCCCTGACCCCTACAACCAACCTTTGAGATAGAATTGGCTCTGTGGAAAAAGAAAACTTCAGGTTAATTTTGTAACTAACTTGTCCCCAGATCCCTGAGGGAGTAACAACAGGAGCAGTGGGAGTAGTGGCCCTGGTATTGGTCTAGTAATTAGGATAGGGAACATTTCTTAGCACTGAACCATATGCTGTTTTAAATACTTTATACGTGTCAACTCATGTTATCTTCATGTCAACCCTAAAAGATAAAGCTATTATAATGCTGGGTGTAGTGGCACCTCCCTATAACTCCAGCTACTTGGGAAACTGATGCAGGAGGCCTTTAGCCCAGGCATCTTAACAAGACCCTGTCTCAAAATTTTAGGAAGGCCTAGCAATGTGGCTCAGTGGATGGTTCCCCTGGGTTGAAGCCCAGTCCTACGGGTGAAAAAAGGAAAGAGAAAATGAAGACTGTTACCTTCTTTGTTTACCAAGGAGGAAAATGGGAGGCAGAGCTAGTAAGTGGAAGGGCCAAATGGAGCCCAAGTTAATCTGACTATGGAGTCTATAATACTTGTACTATGTAAAAGTGATCTCCAACAAAATTTTAAAAGCTGGAATATTTCCTCCCCCCCAAAAAAAAAAAAAAAAAAAAAAAGTTAAGGCCAGGGAGATAGCTCAGTAGAATAAGCATCTGCCTGACAAGTACAGGGTCCTGAGTTCAATCCCTGGTACTGCAAAAAAAAAAAAAAAAAATTGGAGCGTTTACATTTGTTTCCTCATTAGTGTTTTCAAGCAAATCTTATGCAGTCCCCCATTTGTGATTTTTTTGTTTGTTTGTTTTGTGGTACTGGGGATTGAACTCAGGACCTTGCGCTTGCCAGGCAAGTGCTTATTCTACTGAGCTATCTTCCCAGCCCCTTCGATGGTTTTTCATTGGTGATTTTAGGACTTTACAGTGATGTAGAACTGGAAACTGCAGTAGGAATTTTTAATTCTTTTCCTGGGCCAGTGATGTACATGGTGTTGGGCAGCAGCTGAAGTCAACAGTGTACAGCCAACATTCTGCTCAGTGCTGTTTTGCTAAGCTAGCCTGTATAGCACATTAATTAGGTATATTAAATGCCTTTTTCAACAAATGGTATTTTCAACTTGCAGTACATTTTTCTTTTTTTTTTTTTAAATTTTATTTATTTGTTTGCTTGTTGTGTTTGTTTTGTTTCTTTATTTATTCATTTTGTGGCTGGCTCAGCCTGCCCTGGTGGTGGCGCTGGCACAGCATGTGGTGCCGGGGATCGAACTGCAGTCCCCGCAGTTGCCTGAGCCCTCCTAAGCAGGCGCTTTAGACCACTGAACCATCTCGCCGGCCCACATTTTTCAAGGTATGGCTCCATCATAAGTCAAGGGCATTTGTGTAAGTCCAAACAACCTATTCATTCATTCATTCATTCATTCATTCATTCATTTATTCTGGTACTAGGAATTGAACTCATGACCTCACATTTGCCAAGCAGAGCTGTGCTGCCAAGCTGTATCCCTGATCCCTCCAAACAGTCTGATAATTCTTTAATTCCTTATAACCTAACAACCATTTAAAAAAATAATACTCATGAACTGGAAAAAAAATTTTTTGAGACAGGATCTTGTTGTGTAGTCTGGTCTTGACTTCACTATGTAGCCCAGGTAGGCCTCCAGCTTGGAGTGATCCTCCTACCTCATCCTCCTGAGTGTTGCAATTATAGGAGTGAGCCGCCACATCCAGCTACTTTATTCTTAAGTAGTCGTGATTGCTTACTGATAGAAAGTGTGCACCTGCTGTTTTTAAACACTGGAATCAAATCACACATGGGACGTTTTCATTCTGTGTCATATGCATTCTCTTGTGGTACTTGTTTTTAACCATAGCAGGTGCCAAAATTCCAGTTTGTGAATAGGATATTATTAGAAGATGTGCTATAATGTTAAAGCCATGTCTAATGTTAAAGCCATGAACTACATCAGGCTTTTAGTTTGTGTGATATTCAACAATGTCAGGTAATGGTGTTTCCCTAAATTTAAAGCATCTCTGTGAAGTCACTACAACAGCCCTGGCTTCTTGGCATGCAGGTTGATTGGTTGGGTCATTTGTTTGTTTTCTGTGTAATGCTGGGGATTAAACCGAGGGCTTTGTGTGTGCTCCACCTCTGATTATACTCCCAGCAGCTGGCACACAACTTTTTGTTTCTTGTTTTATAGGGTTTTTCTTTTCTTCTTTCTTTCTCGGGACCTTGCACTTGCCAGGCAGGTGCTTATACCACTGAGCTATCTCCCCAGCCCCGGCACACAATTTTGAAAGCAATAGTGGAACTGTCTTGACCTTCGATACTCAGAAGCATGCACTGTGTACTGCTGTAGTTCCAGGCTTACCCATTAATATTCAGTTAATTGTATGTTTCTCTGATAAATACAGGAAAGATCACCAGGGCTAATGAAGATTTGGGGGAAAAAACTTTAGACTTTAGGGGCTGGGATATAGCGTAAAGGTCAGAGCTTATGCTAGCTTACCCAAGGCCCTAGGTTCAATTCCCAGCATTCCAAATAAACAAAACTTTTCCAATTTATAAAATTAATATTTATTCCTATAAGACAGAGATCTTGAGAGATAAACATAAATATCCAGTGATTTGCAATACAATATGATGTTATATTGATCTAATGATATTTATGCTAATTTTCATGTTTAATGAAATTCTGTGAAAGCTGGGGGGGAAAAAAAAGAAAGTTGGGCATGGTAGAACATGCCAGACAGGAGGATTGATACTTGAAGAACAGCCTGGGCAACCGAGCTTGACCCAGCCTCAAAGTGAAAAAAAAAAAAAGACTGGGGATACAGCTTAGACATAGGTCGCCCCTTGGGTTCAATGTCCAGTGCCATAAAAATTAGTAATTGTAGTAATAATAAAGTTCTCTGAATCTATTCTAATATCTGTAATATTCCCTAGCTTCCTAGTGCACCAAGTATGCTGAGCCTGTAATCCCAGCTCTCAGGAGGCTGAGGCAGGATCGAGTGAGTTCAGGGTCAGCCTGGGCTGTACAAAGTAAGCTCAAGCCCAGCCTGAATTGCATAGTAAGACCCTGTTTCAAAAAGACCAAAAAAGATGGGGCTGGGGAGATAGCTCAGTGGAATAAGTGCTTGCCTGGCAAGCGCAAGGTCCTGAATTCAATCCCTGGTGCCACCAAAAAAAAAGGTAAATTTTACTATGTCTTCATCTCTTACAGTGGAAAAAGATGGGAACCATCATACAAAAGAGACTCACTTCAATAATTTATATAGCATGGTGCATTACTGTGAAAATATAACAGAATGCAGAAGAATACAGCTTTTGGCTTACTTTGGTGAAAATGGATTTAACCCTGAGTTTTGTAGAAAACACCCTGATGTTTCTTGTGATAATTGCTGTAAAACAAAGGTAAAACAAAAATTTTAAAGCCTTTCATAATTAAGGAAATGACCAACCTATTTCTTTTCCTCTTAATTTAAAAAAAATAGATATGGGCTATAGATACAGCTCAGTGATGCAAGCACCTGCCAGGCGTGCTCAAAGTCTTAAGTGATTCTTGGTAACAACAACAAAAAAAAATTATAAAGTACATACAAGACAGTGCTTCCATGTGGGCCTCAAGAGACAAAACAAGAGAGAGGATTCTCCATTATTGTAACTTGGAATAGAAACATATTATAGAGTATTACGTGGAATATCTTTTCTTTAGCATTAGAAGTTTATAAAAAATATTTATTAGGTGCTGGGTGTAGTGGCGCACACCTATAATCTCAGCACTGGGGAGGCTGAGACAGCAAGATCACCATGATTTTGAGGCCAGCCTGGACTACATAGTGAGTTTTCAATACCAGCCTGACCTAAAAGTGAAGCTCTGTCTCTCGGTGTCTCTGGAAGGAGAGGTGGGGGCAGGAGGGGAGGAAATATATATATATACATGGCATCCCACATGTACAAAATACTGAGGTTATATATGCGCATGGATGGTTGAAGGTTATTTTAGAAATGTCACTAATGTAGAAACATCCAAAAAGATAAACAGAATATTTTAAATCCAACAATAACCTGTGTTTAAAATCTCAGGGCCGGGGAAATAGCTCAGGGGCACAAGTGCCTGCCTGGCAAGTGCAAGGTCCTGAGTTCAATCGCCAGTTCTGCAAAAAAAAAAAAAAAGCAGGGCATGGTGGCACATGCCTGTAATTTCAGCACTTGGGAGGCTGAGGCAGGAAGATCAGCATGAGTTCGACCAACCCTGGGCTACAAAAGTGAGCTCAAGGTCAGCCTGAACTGCATAGGGAGACCCTGTCGCAAAAAGACCAAAAAAAAAAAAAAAAAAGATGACATTCTCAAAAGAATTTTAAAATTTAAATTACTTAAAATGCTTAAGGGGGGAAGAAAGCTAGTTGAGTGTGGTGTCATATACCGTAATTCTGGCACTAAGGCAGGAGGATTGTGTGAGTTCAAGACCGGCCTGGGCTCCAAAGTGAACTCAAGCCTCCTGAACTGCATAGACCCTTTTGATCCCCAGCAGGTGTGCTGGCACCACATGCAGGGCACACTGAGATGGCATTGAGACTGGGCATGGTGGCACACCTATAATCCCAGGACTTGGGAGGCTGAAAACAGGAGAATCACTTGAGTCTGATCTTGGTAGTGAGACCCGGTAGACCCTGTCCTAAATACAGAGAAAGAGAAAAAAATACAGAGAAACTAATAGCTTCTGAATCACTTTACCATTGGAAGGCTCTTAAGTTCACAGTGGAACATGGTGTGGTTTTTCAAAGTAATAAATACTTTTAAAAGAAATGGGGTTGGGGGCCAGGGAGATAGTTTAGCAGTCTAAGCTCAAAGACCCAGGTTTGATCCCTGGTACTGCATGCCATGCTGGCCCCATGCGAAGCCAGCCACCAAATCGAGGTGTGGTGGCACATGCCTCTAGTCCCAGTGCTGAGGAGGCTAAGACAGACGGACCACTACGAGTCTGAGTTGTGTGTCAAGACCATTTACCAAATAAAAAGATTTTTTGAAAAAGAAATCAGGTAGATGAAAGCTATTACTAGATGACTTTAGTTTGAGGACAACTGAAGAAAATGAGAGGAAACTATTGGGAGATGATTTTTTAAAAACATTGACAGTAGTACCACCCAAAAGAGGTTAGAACTTGCAGATTTGCATGAACAGTGTTTTTCATTCCTAAGGTCTTCATGCTGATGGAGAAGGGATGAGAGAGAGCATGTGAGGGAGGGAGGGAGAGGGAGTGAGCGAGCGCGCAAGCGCATGTGCGCTTCCTACCATCGGCATGCTACCAAGTGTTTGAAAGACAAGCTGGATGTCTGTAAAACAGTAACAAAGGAGATGTGGTAGGGTTCTGATTGTCCTACAACTCCGACAAGAATAAACATTTAAAACTTTATTAGTTTTTCATCTTAGTTTCAGTCTGGAAATGAATAAGTTAATGTTAAACGCTAGCAATGTAACCATTTTATCTTAAGTATAGCAGAAAGTAATATTTTTATTTGTAGGATTACAAGACAAGAGATGTGACTGATGATGTGAAAAATATTATACGATTTGTTCAAGAGCATAGTTCATTGCAAGGAACAAGACATGTAAAGCATGTAAGTCCTTCTGGAAGATTTACTATGAACATGCTAGTCGATATTTTCTTGGGTAAGTCATCTGTGTTATTGTTTCAGGGAATGGGGAGAGGGTGCCAGAAATTGGACTCAGGACCTTACACTTGGCAGGCAGGCAGTGTGCCACTGAGCTATTATCACTGGCTCTAGTAGTATTTGAGTTATATCAATTGAAGTTAAAAAGCTGAAAAATTAATTAGAAGTACATTTTTAAAAATCACTTTATCTATTTTATCAAACTTAAGGATTTTCAAGTAAAACTTTTTTTCTTTTTAATGAATCCCTAGAACCTTTGCTTTAAGCTATATTCCTGGGCCATTTTTTTATTTTCAGATAAAAGAAAAATTTTAATGAATTATATTTTTGTGTGGTTTTGGTTTTGGCTTTTTCATGTGCTAAAGATTGAACCTGAACCCTTCATACTGAGTTACATCCCCAGCCCTTTTTTAATTTTTAATTTTGAAACAGGTTCTCACAAAGTTACCAGGCTGGATTTTTTTTTTTTTTTTTTTTTTTTTTTTTTTTTTTTTTTTTTTTTTTTTTTTTTTTTTTTTTTTTTTTTTTTTTTTTTTTTTTTTTTTTTTTTTTTTTTTTTTTTTTTTTTTTTTTTTTTTTTTTTTTTTTTTTTTTTGAGACAGCATCTCTGCTATGCAGTTCAGGCTGGCCTTGAGCTCACTTTTGTAGCCCAGGGGGCTGGTCTCAAACTCACACCGATCCTCCTGCCTCAGTCCCCCAAGTTCTGGAATCACAGACGTGCACCACCACACCTGGCTCAGGCTGGAATTGAACTTGTGATCCTCCTGCTTCAGCCCCCCAGAGTACTGGAATTATAGAAGTGTACCACTGTGCCTGGCTATACAAATTATTTCATATGGTTTATGTAAGTCACTAAGATGAAAGGAGTTCTTACACAGGAGAAATGATCTTAAAGCCTCTGCACTTATCTCTGAGTGAGCTGGCATAACCTACCTGGAAAACTGCCTGAAACTGGCTTCCTAGCCAAGTACGCAGCCTGGGCTTAAGCATCTTCTCTTTGCTTGAGGTCCTGTTAAAATGACAGTGAAGAACCCAACATGCCACACATGTGTAACCTACACTCCAGGCCAGCCTGAACTGCATACCATGACCCTGTCTCAGAAGGAAATGGCAGTGGGGGTGCTTCTATACACTATCTTAGGAAAGGAGGGAGCGGCACGTATGGGAAAACCTATGACTTATAGGAAAGATAAATGGGTCCTTAGGAGATTAGATGGGCAGCAAGGCAGTCTTTGTGATGAGTCTTTAATTGTGACGTGGGGACTTACAAGATCAACCTTCCTTGAGTTTTCCCAGGGAAGGAACTGATAACTTGAATTCTTCGAGGGAAGCTCTGCCTTTTGGCAGACAAAAGATTGCAGGGGCTCACATGCCTTCTCAAAATAATTTTATGCCACAGTGGCATATTCTGGACCCATCAGAGACAACCCTGGAAGCTTGAAAGAAACAGGAACTGAAACCAGCCTGGCATCACACTGACCCCAGTAACTTGAGATGGGGCAGCCAAAAAAGGGAACACAGAGCACACCGAGGCACCACCCACCCCAGCCCCATAGTGCAGTCAGGAGTGGTCCCTACCTATAGACAGGAAGAGTAAGAAACAAGTTCTGTGTTGATAACAGTAAATAACAGATGGGACTTCTCAACTGAAAAAGGAGAAAGACACTTAGAAACTCCAGGGGACAGATTAAACTTGATTACAGAGCAGGACAGGAGGTGAATGCTATCTTGATATAAAAATAAAAGTGCCTAGCCGGGCATGATGGCGCACGCCTGTAATCCCAGCACTTGGGAGGCTGAGGCAGGAAGATCGGTGTCAGTTCGAGACCAGCCTGGGCTACAAAGTGAGCTCAAGGCCAGCCTTAACTGCATAGTGAGACCCTGTCTCAAAAAAGACAAAATAAAAGTGCATAAATCACAAGCAGCATGGGAAGGCCTTGAGTGCTTATCCTCTCTCATGGTGAGGGGTGCTCAGGCATTCTCTTGCAAGGCACAGAAATAATCAGTGGATGAACCAGTAGTGTACAGCAAGCAAAGTTTATGGGGGTTGGGGAACTGAAGAGGGGTGGTCTTATCATTCATGGGATGGGGGTAAGTTCATGTCAGGTAGCGCTGGCTGGTGGTGTACTGTGAGGTTTCAGGTTCTTGGGGAGGGAAACACCAGAAGAGCTGAAAATAAAAACTTTTAAAAGAGGCCAGGGGGCCAGTGAGATAGCTCAGCGGTCTAAAGCACCTGCTTAGGCAGGCACATGGACCACAGTTGAATCTGGGAAACACTACATGCCACATCAGCCCCCACCCTCGGGGCTGGGGGAGCAGGGTTGTAGCTCAGTGGCAGTCCACCTGCCAGGCATGCACAAGGTACTGAGTTCGATTCCTGGTGCAAAAAAAAAGACTAAAAGTGGATGCTGAGCTGGTGTGCAGCTCGTGTAGGGGCTTGCCTAACTCCCCCGTGTACACGTACCTTAAAGTGTATATGGCAGCTGGTAGTTTCTATCATTTAAAAAACATAACCCAAACTAGAGTCAAAAGATGATGGCTCAGTTCCTCAGACTGACCTGTCACCCCTCAGTACCGTATGTAGAAAACCAAAACACGTGCACTCTAAATAAAAAAGGCTGCTGTGCTTCCCCAGTCACATATTTATCATACTGCAATTATAATTTACATCATTCCGTATGACAAGATATAAGGATTTCCTGAATTTGAAGTACTCACATTTCAGGGCATATTTTTGTACTGTAAAAAATGCCATGATAAATAACCTTTTAAACAAATGTTTGGGGCGAGGGAGATAGCTCAGCAGCGTAAGCACCTGCCTGGCAAGTACAAGGTTCAGAGTTCCATCCTCGGTACCACAAAAAATAAATAAATAAATAAACAAGCCTTTGGCTACATCTCTGATTATTCCTTTCATATAGATTCCTACATCACTTTTTCTCACAAATTCATCAGTTTCTCCTGAGCTCTTACAAGTGTTTAAGGAAGCTGTTTCTGTTCACCCAGCCTTAGTTACCCTCCGCAGAAGGTGGCTCCACACCCCACACCCTGACCAGAGCAGCAGCCCTGACTCTGTGGTGTTCAGGCATGCAGATCATCTGCAGGAAGAAAATGCTCCATAATTCAGCATAGCTGAGCAAAGGCCATCTGAAATTTGCAATAATATAATTATTTAGAACTCTTTAAAGGCTTTCCAAAGTATGTTAATTCTGATTGTTATTAAATGTCACAGGCTTTTTAAAGTAGATTGTTAAAGTGAAACTGCTCAGGATAGAGACATTAGCAGCTGCACTGCTGGGATGGGAGGCAAAGCGGTGGGCGCTGCCCGCTGGCTACAGAAAGAGCTCGTGTCCGCCTCCTGTCCTCACCTCCCACCTCGAGCACCTGGGCAGGCATTGCTCTTTGAGGTAGGCGTTTGCATGGGCTTTTCCAGGGAGGACAAAAAAGTACACTTGAACACTTGGATCATAAACCGGAAATAGTTGTAATGATCAGGGCCAAAAATTATCCTTATTAAGCTGATTGTCAGAGGCTGGCGCTGTAGCTCTGTAGTAGAGCACTTGTTTCGCTTGTATAAGCCCCTTAGTTTTGTCCCTAGCACTGCAAAAAAAAAAAAAAAAAGCTGATTGTAAAAATTTTGTGACTGCATCAATAATGTACAGTTACACTAATCCAACCCAGTAATATGAAGCTATTGCCATTCATATACTTCAGAGCAAAGAAATCAAAAGTTTCTATAAATGGTGATAGTTTCGTATTTTTAAAAATAAGCTTATTTGTTGTGATTTTGGTCAAGTATATGTTAACAAAAAGATGAGGAGGGAATCTCGGTATAGCTCAGTGGTAGAAAACTTGCCTAGCATCTCCAGCAACAAAAATACAAAGAAAGAACAAACAACTGAGGCTGGAGTGCGTAGCTCTACAATAAAGTGGGAGCTAAGCTTGTACAAGGCCCTGATTTGGAAGAAAAAATACACACAACCACAGAAATTACAGAATTATACTCACATCTTATGTGGATTTTGTTTGTTTTGTTTTTTATATTATAGCCAGCTCAGCCTGCCCTGGGGGTGTGGCTGGCACAGCATGTGGTGCTAGGGATCAAACCATGGTCTCTGAGGTTATCTAAGCTTTCCTAAGCAGGTGCTTTAGAGTGCTGAACCATCTTGCCGGCCCTCACATCTTATGTTACCATTATACAGAAATGAGTATTTTAAAGTCTGTTTGGGGTGGGGGGGTCTGTTTGTGCTGTGGGTTTTCCTATGGATTAGATGATTTATTCTTTTTGTCCAAATATGCCCATAAGTGACTTTTGCATATGAGTGTGTTGATGTCCCTGGTTTTATTCACCCAATCTTTTGTTCCTTCCTAGGGAGTAAGAGTGCAAAAGTTCAGTCAGGTATATTTGGAAAGGGATCTACTTATTCACGACATAATGCTGAAAGACTTTTTAAAAAGCTAATACTTGACAAGATTTTGGATGAAGACTTATATATTAATGCCAATGACCAACCAATTGCCTATATGATGCTGGGAACTAAAGCCCAAGCAGTACTAAATGGGCATTTAAAGGTATGGTATTTTAAATGTTTATTGTATCTTATTGTCTCACAGTTAGTGAACTAAAATATATTACTACAAAGTACAAAGCTTACAGACACAGAATTTATATATACATACACTCCCATAAGAACATACATACTCTACCAGGCCTGGTGGCGCACGCCTATGATCCCAGCACTCGCACTCAGAAGGTTGAGTCCAGAGGATCTCTACAAACTCTAGGCCAGTCTAAGGGCTACAGAAGTGAGCACAAGGCCAGCCTGAACTGCATAGTGAGATCCTGTCTTTTTGTTGTTGTTGTTGCGGTACCAGGGATTGAACTCAGGACCCTGCACTTGCCAGGCAAGCGCTTAACTCTACTGAGCTATCTCCCCAGCCCGTAAGATCCTGTCTTTAAAAAAAAAATTGAAACCACATAGTGTAGCATCTGACAAAATCAATTTAATGGGTTATCAGCTCGCTAAATCCTCAGATATTCATTAAACAAGCATTTATCAAGAGGTTATATAGTACAGACCCATGGAGGTAGAAAAAATGAACATACAGCCTCTGTTTATAAGAGGTTTGCTGAGTGCTTGGCAGAATAAAAAAATAATAAAAGTGAAGTACGGCTAAGCATCAACGCCATCATTCCAGTGTAAGCGTGCATCTCCCCACTCTCATGACTTATGTCTCTCTCACAAGGTAGACTTTATGGAAACTGAAAATTCCAGCAGCATGAAAAAACAGAAAGCTTTAGAGGCAAAAGTATCTCAGAGAGAAGAGATGGTTAAGAAATGCCTTGGAGAACTTACAGAGGTCTGCAAATCTCTGGGGAAGGTTTTTGGTGTCCATTACTTCAATATCTTCAACACTGCCACGCTCAAGAAGCTTGCAGGTAGGGGCATGTGCACTTCCTGTTCCACAGCAGTCAGTGGGCCCAAAGTTCATCTGCCGAAGGGCTCAGTGATAAGTACCAACAAAATTTAATGATTTTTATTTAATCTCTGGATTGAAAACTCAGAAACCATTTGTACTCATTCTTGAGATAAATTCTTTCAGATATATGCAGTTTTAAATAGATGGTATAATTTAATTTTATACTTTCCTCTAAGGATACATAGTAGAATATGGAAAATTGTATCCTATGCTGATTATTTGCCTGCTTTATCATGATTACCCATATTTATGAACAAATGTCTTTACAGTGAAGACCTAAGTTTCTTATGAAAGCAGGCTATGTTTGTTCTTTGAATCTGGAGCTAGTATATTGCTATGTCTTTCATAAAAAACAGTTTGCTGATGGTTATTTCCATGGACTGAGGTAGCTCAGCGCTGAATTTCAATAGCAAAGTCTCTGAGAAGTAAGTTGGTGACGTAATGGTCTGGTGTTTTTCCTTCATAAAGTCTCATGATCTCGAGCCAGGCATGCTAGTACAGACCTGTGATCCCACTACTCGCAAGGCTAAGGCAGGAGGGTCACCACTTCTAGATAGCCCGGACTACGTAGTGAGACAATGTCTCAAATGATAAAACAAATGTCATACTTACTTTTGAGATTCTATCCTCATTTCTATTCCCATTCCTTCCATCAAAATCATTTTTTGATTCAGTTGTCTGTCTTTGTTTTTCCTGGGGTTGTCACTAAAATGCCCATTCTGATTTTTATTTGTTTTTGTTTATTTGTTTAATGGTTTGCTTTGGTTGTGTTTGTGGTGCTGGGGCTGGACCCAGGGCCTCATGCCTGCTGAGCATCCGTTCTGAAGTCCTCTGAATGGTGGTACTTTTATGATGGCACCAGACACCAGAAGGTGTCAACCAGAGGTGGCACATCTCTCAGAGAGACAAGATGTAGTCCCTGTTTTATCTACTCCGGCCCCTTTTTTTTTTAGGTTATGTAAAAACATTCAGCTGTTACACACAAGAAACTGTGAAACTATGGTCATTTCCTCAAAGACAGAGAGTACTTAATTAGTACCAAATACTCCTTGTTACTGTCTCTAGGCTTTTCTGTATAACACTAATCCCAGTAGTCTTGAAGGCGTTTCGTGTGGCAGTCACACTCACCCTTTGAGTGACTGTTGAGAGCAGTGACTGTTGGCCTGTGGTGGAGTTAATACCCTTGACTGCCCATACCCATGTGCAGTGGCAGCATGGTAATGCTGCTGTTTGGCCTTCAGCAGTTCTGAGGCACATCTTGAATTCAAGAATACTAATACAAGAAAAAGTCAGAGACTTAACATTAATGAAAAAGTTTCTGGGCCAGGGAACTAGCTCAGTGGAATAAATGCTTGCCTGGCAAGCACAAGGTCCTGAGGTCAATCCCTGGTACCACCAAAAAAAAAAGTTTTTTCCTAGGCTCTTAGTGCAGTTTTCCAGTTGGTCCCCTTACATTCAATGTGAATATGAGGTATATTTTAATCCAAAGTCGTGAAAGCCACAACAGCTCTCTAGATAAAATTCAAATTCTACCAAGGGTCTACATTGCTTCTCACCTCTCCCATTTCATCTATTAGCCCTTCTCTTGGTCTTTCTGCTCTGTCCCACAGTCCATTGCTTTTCGCTATACATAGGAATGATGTGAAAATCACAGATTGGAAAGGATCTGAAATCCAATCAATCTACCCTTTGCTCAAATCGGATGCTAGGAATTGTTATTCCCTTATTCCCTGTTGCCAGTGTGTCAGTAAATCCCTCAGACTCCTGGTCCTGCAGTGGCTTCCCCAGGCTTTCAGTTTCCACCATTCTCCTTCGAGTCCATTTTTTGTACCACAGTCTGAGGGACCTTTAAAGTGACAGGCCTGTCCAATTGTGAGACAGATGTGCCTATCGCCTCTGCAGAGGACCCAGAGCTGCCTGCTCTTTGCTCGCCCATGGAAAGCCTGGGAAAGACAGTTGGGCTGGGGCAGCAGCCATGTGCGTATGCCTCCTCGGGTGGGCTGCACAAGTCTGGAGTACAGAAGAGGCCAGAGCTGGAAATAGAAGTGTAGGTGTTCTCAGCAAATAGCAGGGACATTGGTCTTGCAACTAGATTGGTTTTGGCACTGGGGAAGTGGACAAGGAAAAGTCTGAGCACCCACACAGGTCCCGCCCTCCGTTCCCACCCATCCACACACTGCTGCTGGCTGTCCTGGCTTCTATATAATTGTTGCTAGAACTCGGTAGTGGTCCCTGCCCACTGGGCCAGTCTGCTGCCTCTCCAGTACTGACTTTGCCTTTTAAATCATCAGCCCCTGCACCCAGTGCCCGAGTTAGGCACTTAACAAACATGAGCTGAACAAGTGAATGGGCATGAATTCAGTGGGTTTTCTATGGGTGGTAATTTAAATTCCTAATTTTATTCCCATGCACAGAATCTTTATCATCTGATCCTGAGGTTTTGCTTCAAATTGATGGTGTTACCGAAGACAAGTTGGAGAAGTATGGTGCAGAAGTGATTCCAGTGCTACAGAAATACGCTGAGTGGACACTGCCAGGTTCTGCACCCCTCCCCCTAGCCTGTCTGAATATTAAACACTGCATCTCACTAGATTAGAATTACAGGGTGTGTGGGTTATGTGATGCTTCCTTGACCTTGTCACATTGAAGTGGAGGTCCTCAGCAGAACCCTATGGCAAGTAGGCACCTCTCTAAGGATGCTGGCACTTGGGAGATAGTCATGAAACCCACAGAAAGCCCACGTGGGGACTGCTGCTTCTGCTAAGGAGTCAGGAGCCTGGGGACCATCTCTCATGTGCCCCTCTGTGATCCTTGGCAAGAAACCTACAGCCTTTCTGTGCTTCTATGTCCTTATTAGAGAAGGAATATGTTACTTAACATGTTTCTAACATTGTTATTGTTATCTAACAGTCATATCTAAAGATAAAATCAAAGAGTAGAGTTTAAATGTTTTGGAAGAATGAACACTGAACCATTGAATGCCACTGTGATTAGTCATGTTAAGAACTCATTGTTAGCAGACCCTCCCAAAGACCACTGTAGGCCTGGGCTATAGCTTAACATGAGCCTCGTCTGGGCCCGAAGTGTTTGGTGGTGGGACAATGTCCACTACTGTTTCCATGCTGTAAGACTAGCCAGGTCTAGCATTTTCCTGCTTCTCTATTGTGCTGAGAAAGGGCAGCCTTCCCTAGGCCAGTGGCAGTGCTGAGGACAGGAAACGAGCACTTCTTTCACACTGTCCTTTCACACTGTCGTTCCATAGGTTTCTGTCCATTGACAAAATCCTGAAAAGTGGGATTTTCATAAATTCCTTTACATGGTAATTGTTCCATTAAAAGCCATGCTCCAGGTACCTTTGAGAATGTCTTGGTAGGAACATACATTTGCTCCATGTGGTAACCACTCTGAAAGGGGCTTTTGTGACATAATACAAGATAGCATGGTGGTGGCCACTGCCTTCTAGGGCCTCCTTGTATCACCCATCTTCACAGCGCCCACTTTGTGTGTGTTGGAGGTGAGAAGGCTGCTTGCTGTTTTCCTAGAGTCACACAGCTAGGCAACCAGGGCTCTTAGCCCAGAGCTGCAGTCCCTCCCCATATGTCCAGGGCTAGCTGGTACCATGTTGGGTTCCTGACCTCTCTAGGCCATCCCCTGGCTGTAGGTAGCCCAGAGGGTATACCAGGCCAGTAGGAAATGAATTCAGGGCCATTGAGTGACCTACAAGGAGATGGCTTGCTTTTTGAGTTGCTTTGAGATGCAAATCTCTATGAAAATTACCATCTTCTTTGCAAAATGTGCTTTCATACAGGCCCATTTCCTGCAGAATACATGAATGTTGACAGCACCTAGCAAAGATGAGGCCTTTGTCTCTGAAGAGTTAAAACATAGTTTAGAATTTCTGATGTTCCTGTTAAGCCATTAGTTCAAAGAAAAAAAAAAAAAAGATGGGCAGAACATAGTTTATTACTTCTCTTATATTGTACTCTTTGAGCATACTTTCAGTGATAAATAATTGCCTAACATTTGTGCAACAGTTTGTATTTTTCAAATTGCTTACCAGGATTTACTGTCCAGTCCGTGACAAGGACACAAGTCAGGCTCAGCAGTTGGAGTGGCCCTGGGGTCTCTAGTTTAAAGATCATCACACATTTTTTTTAACAATTTCTGGTTCCGAGGCTGGAGAAATAGCTCCGTGGCACAAGTGCCTGCCTGGCAAGTGCAAGGTCGAGAGCTCAAACCCCGGTCCTGCAAAGAATAAATAAATAATGGCTTTGAGCATATTGGAGCTTTGTGAAATGATAAAAAAATTTGTGCCTCTCGCTGAACTGTTGAAGCTGGGTAGCAGGAAAGCAGCTGGGCACTGGCCAAATTGGGTGCCCAAGCCTTGTGTCTTCAGAGGTAAATCAGTGTCTGCATCTCCCTTCTGCAGCTGGGGAGGCTTCCCCAGGGATGAGCTTGTCCGGCTACAGAGGCAGCGGGAGGAATGCCCCTGAGGAGCTGGAGGAGGAAATGCCTGTGTCTTCCCACTACTTCGCAAATAGAGCCAGAAATGAAAGAAAGAGAAAGAAGATGCCAGCCTCCCAGAGGCCTAAGAGGAGGAAAACTAGTTTTGGTGGCTTCAAAGCAAAGGGGTATGTTCCTTGACGTCTTTGGCAACCTAAGGTCTCAGGGAAACGTGGACACAAGTATGCATAACTGTTCTGGTTCGCTTTGAAGCATTTACTAAAATTAGCCATTATTTATTATTGCCTATGCAGCTAATGGGCTGATAATTAAGGACTGATCCATAGCACAAACACTGCTTCAATGCTTTTTTGGTTTGAGTTGGATTTTGTTTGTTTTATTATGTGGTGGGTTTTTTTTTTGGGGGGGTGGTTTGGTTGGTTGGTTGGTTGGTTGGTTGGTTGGTTGGTTGGTTTGGGTTTGGGTATTTTGAGACAAAGTCTCACTGTATAGTGCACGCTGGCCCTGAACTCACTATATAGCCCAGGCTGGCCTCAATCTTCCTGCCTCAGCCTCTTGAGTGCTTGGATTATAGACATGCACCACCACACCTGACTTGGCATTTGTGATTCCAGCCTTTAGAAGGGTAGCAAAAAAGAGCCCTGTAAAGCACAAGTGAAAGACCAGCTGAGCCCTGTTCCTTCCGAGGTCACTTAAGGTCAAATATGTGTGATGTGCATGTACGCAAGCCAGGTGTGGCACGTGAACAAGCTTGGGTGGCCTGTGCAGGTCAGGCATGGCAGGCGCACGTGGCTAGAGCCGCACTGGGCCTCTTTAGGACTGCAGAAATGGTTCTCCTCTGCCCCTTCCCTCTGTGCCCGGCCTCTGGGTTGGGCCATCTGCTCTGGGTGCTCTGCACACAGCAGGAGCAGAGGTGGCCTGTTCACACCTGGGACAGGCACGTGGTGTATGTTTACACTGCGGCTGACAGCCTTCTGACCCTGCGTCTGCCAGGGCGCACTCAGGCCCCTATGCCCCTTTTGCCTTGGCAGGATGGAGACCATCCCTAAAGTCTGGAGAATGTGGCCCCAGAATAACTGCAGATTGTAACAGAATTCCTTGCAGGAATAGAGAAACAAGTCTGCAGGCAGCTTTGCAAGCTGTTGTGTTCCTTTTGCAGTTTTTCTACCTCTTTTCCTTCTGGGTAATAAAAAACAAAAAGTGAGTGGGGGAAGAGCAAATGTTACTGAATTTTCATTTCTTGTTAAATCCATAAACAAACATCTTGTATGTGCTAATCCTTCTGCCAAAGTACAAAAATTAAGGGCATTCTAAATGTTAGTTTAATTTGTGGTTTTTAGTGTGCAAGTGACCGCCAGATACTTTCAGTGAGGACATTTTCCTATTTCCTCCTTTTATTTCTCTGCGTTAGGAAATACTTATTTCCTCCGTGACTCTTAGAGCAGGAGACCTTGCAAGGCATCTGACCCTGCTCTCTCAGGCCTGGTGTGGAAGGGTGCCTAGAGGCTCTTGCAACCTGGTCACGTTGCACAAGGGGGTTGCAGGCTGCCTGCCTGCCCACCCACCAGAGCTTTCGTTTCTGCATGCCACCTTCAAAATATGCATGGCCTCTCATGTCTGTTTTACTCATTAGAATAAAACAAACTGTGTGACAGTGCTCACCACCTTTGGTTCCCTCATTTGATTTTCATAGTATATGTTTGTGGACGTGAAACGCTTACTGTGTCCCCCTAGAGTCTAGTCTCCTAAGAAATAGTGAAGCCCAGCCAGGCCCCATCACCATGCCCTCAGTCATCCATGCTTAGAGAAGGGATTCTCCTCTGCTCACCACTGGCTCACACCGACTCCCCTCCAGCAGCCTCCGTGCATCTGCGCGTCCCTGGGCTGCCTGATCCCTGACCCACTCACCTGGTCGTCGTCCCCACACAGGCACAGAGATGTACTGAGTGTGGCCTGTGGCCACAGACCTTCACTTCACCCTGCCTGAGTGGGCAGCGCACAATGAGCTGCTTGTGCTGGGCTGTGGTCGGAGTGAGACGGGGCCGGCAGAGACATGGAGGCTGTTGTTGGCAGATTCATTTTGTAAATCGGCATGAATAGCAGGGGCTTCATTTCTCAACAGGAAATCGACATAGGGAATCTGTGGCTGCTTCTCTGCCACTTGGGCAGATCTTTAACAGATCTGCAGTAAAACTGCCCTCCAGCAAGAGTTTTAAAATACTAAAAACCGTTCTTCACCCAGTGCCCCCAGAACGTTATTATCCAGGGACTGGTGCTGTTTCACTGGGCCCTAAAGAGCACTCAGAGGCCACACGCCAGCCCTGGTGCTGTGGGGTCACCAGGGCCCAGCCAGCAGAGAGCACCCCTGGGTATGATTCTGGCCCAGGGGTGTGCGTTTTATTTTATTTGCAGTGATAAAAGCTAATATCCTTAGATTAGCAAGACAAGTGACATGCAGGAAGAGCTTTGTCATAAGCTGTGAAGGGGCTTTTCCCCGGTTTTAAAAGGCAGTGACTCACATAGTGGCGCATGTCGACAATCCCACCTTAGAAGGCTAAGCAAGAAGATGATGAGTTTAAGGCCAGCCTGGGCAATTTACCAAGAGCCTGTCTCAAAATAAAAAGGTATAGGGACGTAGCTCAGTGGTAAGCACTCCTGGGATCCACCCCCAGTACTCACATACACAGGCACATGGAGGCAGTGAGTGCGAGGGTGGACCTGGCCGATCTTTGGATGGAGGCAAAGGAGCTGCCTGCTGCTGGGCCCTCACAGATGTGCCAGATTGGGGCATGAGGCAGTGCCTGGCTCCCCCGGGAGCTGCATCAGTAGCCTCCCCTCGGCTGGGCCTGAACGGGGAGAGGCTCTGCTCCTTGTGTCCACCCAGCCAGGATCAGAGCCCAGCACTGCTCATCGTTACTCGCCTGAGAGCTGCCGTGCCTGCTGCTAGTGCTAGAAGAGCAGCGTCTCTGGGGTGCCTCTCGGCCAGGGGTTGGATGTGTCTTCTTCCTGCGCTTGGGTGGAGTAGGTCAGGATATGTGGGTCTCAGCTGATTGCAGGCTGTGGAACATGTAGGTAGGAAAACAGTGTGGATTGGTCACAAGTCACAGAATTAAGAAACAACCCTTAACAGTTCTGAATGACAAGTTCAGGACAAATTAGTGTGATGGGTAGTGGTCCTTTATCCCTAGGGAATAGGAAAATTACCTTGCAGTGTTGGGTAGGGGGAGACACAGAAAATGCACATATGTGAGACCAAGGAAATTATGGATGATAAGGTGGGTGTGGTGGCACACGCCTGTAATCCCAGCACTTGGGAGGCTGAGGCAGGAGGATCCGTGTGAGTTCAAGAACAGCCTGGGCTACAAAAGTGAGCTCAAGGCCAGCTTGAACTGCATAGCGAGACCCTGTCTCAAAGAGATGGGGGGGGAGAGAGGGGGGTGAGAGAGAGAGAGAAATTATGGATGGTAGCTCCAGTGGGCTGAGAAAAGGCCCTTCACTTTTTTTTTTTTTTTTTCACTTTTATTTACCATTTTAATTTTCTCTTTGTCACACCTAGGGGGTCTACCACCTGCAGAAGGATGTCTTCTAAAAGCAAATTCCCCAACACAGTTGGATCCAGTTCAGCCCTGTGTAATTCTCAAGCAACATCAGGAGCCAGTAGAAAATTGGGGATTATGGCACCACCAAAGCCTATAAATAGACCGTTTCTCAGGCCTTCATATGCATTTTCCTAACAACCCAATCGCAGTGTGCATAGATCTTTGTTGTCTCTCAGCATCTGACCATCTGTGACTACAGAGCTGTTAGTCTTGTTACACCATTTGAAATTTTTACTCCTATCTATTAACATTTAAATAAATGCTTGGGGTGCTAGTTTTTATTTTTAAAATAAACAATTTCTTTTGAATAGCATGTCTGGCTGCCACCACAAGCATTGTGGCCATTTCTCAGAAAAGTCTGAAGCAGCAGCTGAATCATCTCAGAAAGGAACTGTAAGCATCACATGATACCCAGAAGGCAGAGGCAGACACGCAAGGGACATTGTGAAACTGTAAGCTGCTTGTATATGTCACCACCGACAGAAATAAAAGCCACAGAAAACAACATGTACTAGTCAGTGGTGCACGCCTAGCATCCCAGCACTTGGGAGGCTGAAGCATGAGGATCACTGTAAGTTCATGGCCAGCCTGGACTACAGAACAAGACCTTGTCTTCCAAAAGAGAGAGAAGATAAGGATTAGAGTATATAGTAAACAACCGGTACCTATGAATTAGAAAAGCCAGCATAGAAGACAACTGAACAGAGGATGAGAGTGGAAAAAATAAAAATAACTCACAAATTGATGAAAAATGCTCAGTCTTCTAATTTAAAATATGAATTAAAACCATGAAACATTTTTAACTGTCAGATTATCAACATCGGACTGATGTGGTGGTAAGTGCCGCTAGTCCCAGGTGCTCAGGAGGCTGAGGGAGGAGGTTCACTTGAGCCCACCAGTCAGGGCCAGGCTGAGCAACCCAGGCCTCATCACTTAAAAAAAACTTTGTGCCCACTTCAGGGCATGGTGGCGCATGGCTGTAATCCTAGTACTCAGGAGGCTGAAGTACAAGGATTACCACAGGTTTGAGGCCATCGTGGATCACAGTGCCTCCTAGAATGGATCAGCCCTGGCACCCTTTGGCTGGAGAACTTTGGGGAAGAAGAAGTTGAAAACCAAGGAGAGGGCAGTCAAAGCCCTGGATTGGCCAGATAGTGCAAGCCCACCCCGAACCACCTAAGACCCTGTCTTAAAACACTTTTTTTTTTTAAATGTGTTTAGTACAGGGTCTCACCACACAGATCATTCTTAGTGATCCTCCTGTTTTCAGCCTTCCAAGGCAAGTGCCACCATACCCAGTCTCAATCACATCTCAGGGTGCAGGGCAAGGCCTGCACAGCTCGCTAGGAATCAAACCCCAGCCGCTAGCCTGCCTAAGCAGGCGCTTTAGTCCACTAAACTATCTGGCCAGCCCCTCGAAAACACATTTTTTAAAAAAACTTGAGAAAATGATTAGATTCTGTTAGCAAAGCTATTTCAAATACATTTCTCTTAGTTTATCCTCTGGTAGGTATCTTACCCCAATCTCAGGAGGGAGGCAGACCCAGAAGGCCCATCCAGGCTGCAGTTGTTGGGGTGGTTAGTAAGAGCCTAAGCTACCCCTGGGGTTTCTGGGTAGAGGTAAACCCTGCACCCTCACCTTCTAGGGGGAGCCACCTGATTCCCATCTCCTCAGCTATCACCAAGGGCCCTTAGCAGGTAGGTCGGCCAGGGCCAGCATCCCTTCACAGTGCCTTCTAGAATGGATCAGCCCTGGCACCCTTTGGCTGGAGGACTTTGGAGAAGAAGAAATTGAAAACCAAGGAGAGGGCAGTCAAAGCCCTGGTCACTGGAGTACCACCTGTCCAACAGGGTAGGACACAGTGCCTCTGTCCCCCTCGTGCACCCACTGTGGGGCTCAGGTGAGGCCATTTTGTGCTCTGCACAGGACTAGACACAGCTCAGCCTCCCTAGCCCCGGGGACACCTGGAGGGCCGGGTGCAGAGCTGTGTGGGGGTCAGCACCGCCGCAGATGATCACAGCCTCGGGGTCAGAGCTGCCCGACAGGCTCTGATTGGTTCCTCTGTCCCTGAGCAGACACAGGAAACGCACGCTCTCTTCCTGCTCCTGCCTGGCTTTCCAGGGTCTGAGATGTTGGACGGGGGCGGACGCAGGCCAGTGAGCAGGAGTGCTGGCAGCTGGGTCTTGCCCACCTCCAGGGACGAGTAGCTCAGGACCTCAGGACCAGCAGTCACTAAGTGCCCCGGCTGTGCCAAGGGCAGCCAGCAGTGCTGTACTCGTGTTGGCTCCACTGAGCCCCCTGCACCCACCAAGGAGGGCGCATGCCATAGTAACCTTTATGCCAAAAGCAAATTCTGAAATTCCGTAATTCACCCAGCCTACACAGTGAGGAAGTAGTAAGTAGGATAGCCTGCCACTCGCTTCACCCTGAAGAGTCCCAGTTTACATCTGTTGTCCAGTGTCGTAGTTAATACAGCTCTCATCTGCGAAAGGGTTCCAGTGAATTAAAGTAGGTGGAAACCAGGTCTGTGCTGTCAAGAATCTGTTCTCTCCCAGGACGACCCAGGCTCCCAACCCCATTTTCCAAAGCCATGGGGCCACTAGCTCTGACCTGCTCTGCTTGAAATCACAGACTCCAGGGACAGGGACTGCAGATATGACAGCCAAGTGTGGTTCTGTAGCAGAGGAATAGGAAAGTGGTGCTGCGCTGGTGTCACAGTGGGACCCAGGATCTGCTGTGGCTATGCTGAGCAGCCGGTAGGTAGCAGCACCTGTGAGGATGGGCACTTGCGTATCTAGTGTCCCCACCAGGTCCCAGTCCAGAGCACGTGGACCCCTGTCCCACCTCCGCGGCCCTGTGGCCTGCATTTCCTCTCTGCACCCCTAGCATTGCACCTGACCACCTCTCAAGAGCACCATGCACCTCTGATGGGTCAGGGCATCACAGGCAGTGAGGGCACCAGGGAGAGGGAAGGCAGAGCAGGACTGGGCCAGGGGATTCTGGGAATGGGTGCACAGCAGGCTGGGGCAGCACCACTAAGTACCCTGGGCCAGCTCACCTACCTGGGCAACCATGTGCCATAGAAGGTCCTGCTTAGGGAGAGGGTGTTGGGGAGCCCCAAGCCATCCACAAGAAACTTGCTATGGTTTGGATAGCATTTGTCCCCTTAGAAACTCATTTGGGGTGCCAGCAAGATAGCTCAGCAGACTAAGTGCCTGCTTTGGCAAGCGCAGGGACCAGGGTTCAATCCCCAGTCCCACATGCTGTACTGGCCCCATGTCCCAAGGGGCATGCTAAGTCAGCAATTGAGTCCAGGCGTGGTAGTGCATGCCTGTAATGCCAGCACTGGGGAGGCTGAAAACAGGATTACTGCTAGTTGGAGCTGTGTAATGAGACCCTGTACCACATAATTGGAAAAAAAAAAAAAAAACAACTCATAGACATTTGATTCCATTGTGGTAGTGCTAAGAGGCATAGCTAAGAAGGGATTAGGTCCGTAAGAGGGGTGAACACCTTTCTCACGGGCCTGGGTTCACTCAGGACTGTGTTAGTTATGCAGTAGTGCATTGGGTCAGAAGCTGAGCCCAGTGGCATAAGCCTGGGATCCCAGCTACTCAGGCTGAGGCAACAGGATCACAAAAATCGGAGAGCAGCCTGTGCAGTGCTGTGAGGGCCTGTCTCCGGAAGCACAAACAGGATAGAAAGCAAGTCTGCCCCTGAGCTTCCTGCTCTTTCACTTGAGGCTGTCACGAAATGACAAGTGACAGTGCTACAGTCTCAGACACAAGCTTCTAGACAGCGAGCTAAAAAACCTTTCCAAAGGGCTGACCTGATAGCTCAGCGGACCAACGCGCCTGCTTCAGCAGAGCGCAGCGGCTGGGGTCTGATCCCTAGCGTGCTGTGTGGGGCCCGCACTCAGAGGACGATTGAGACTCGGGCATGGTGGCATGCACCTACAATCCCAGCACTTCGGGAGGCTGAAACCAGGAGAATCACTACAAGTCCGATCTATGTTATGAGACCCTGTAGACCCTGTATCCCCTGTCCTAAATGCATAAAAAAATAAAAATAGAACATAAAAAGCTTTTCCTGTGAAGGACCAAGGGTGTAGTGTTCCCAGTCTGTACAAGACCCAGGGTTCCATCTCCAACTCTTCCAATAAATAAAAACTAGAAGTGATGAAGGCTTGGATATCCTGCCACAGGGACTGGGAAAGTCACTAAGGTGGAAGCCACCCAAGGTCCTGTCACCCCTTTATCTCTGCTTAGGCTGTACCAAATCCAGGCTCTCCCCCAGGGCCTAAAGGCAAGTGGGCGACAAGACAGTGGCAAAGGCATCTGGACACCCTTCCCAGGGAGAGTAAGACAGGATGAAGGGACCACAGGGCACCTGGCATCCAAGCCACCTCCGTCACTCCGGTTGTCCATTGTTCTCTGGCCAGTGTCCCCCATGAGTTGGTTCAGAGTTGTGCAGATCACTGTATGTTAGGTTGTCTGCAGTCTCCAGTGTCCCTATGGGCTCCCTTTCTGCCCTGAGTACCTAAGTTTTCCTGCAGGTGGGGTTCCGTACCCCACCATCCTCCCATCTGGGCCAGGGGGCTGCATCCCAGCTGCGGCTGCAGAGGGATCCTAGCTGGGGTGCAGGCATCAATGTGACAGGTTTTGCTTAGAACCACTCTCCTGACCCTACAGGATACACCCAGCTGAGCAAGGAACAGGCTCTAGTCTTGAAGGGAGGCAGTGAAGTGGCTCTGTGGTCACAATACTTGGGGTCAGAGGCCAATTTTACCACTTGCTATGGGACTACAGTAATGTACCTACCTGAGCCTCTGAGAGGTCATAACAAGGTCACCCTGTGGTCCAGATTGTTACAGCAACAAGATAGCTCGGCGCTTAGAGCAGGCCGGCACTCACTGGCCCTGAGATGTTGCTACAGAATGGCACTGTGTAGTTATTTGTTGTACAGATTTGTACAGAAGTTCACTGGCAAATACACTGGCCACCGCTCTCCCATGTTGGGCTTACCCTATCTCAACCTGATCCTCCTAGGAAACTGCACCAAAAAAAGAAACCTCAGGCCAGGTATGGGTTGCCCACCTATAATCCCAAATCCCAACTCCAGGAGGCTGAGGCAGGAGGACTGCCCGGCATGGGCAACTTAGAACCTGGGGGACGTAGCTTAGTAAGAAGACCCTGGGTTTAATCCCTAGGGCACCTTCCTCCCTGCTACCTCCTGCCAAAAAAAGCCTTGAAGTAGAAGGAAGTCCAGCGTCAGAGATTGTGCTTAGCAGTGTAGCAGGCCTAAGGCCCTGGATTCAGTGTTCAGCACCAAGAGGTTAATCAGTCCATCTTCCGTAAGGCATGTCCACGTCAGCTCTCCAGCCACAATAAGCAGATTCTGGAGTCCTGGAGACTGGCAGAGCAGGTAGGCAGCACTGTAAACTAAGGGTCTCAGTCCCGACTCTGGGATCCCCCAAAAGGTCCGAGATGGGCAGTGGCAGCTGCACAGACTTGTCTGCTGTGGGCACTACTTTTGTGTGGCTGCAATTTCTTGGTGAGGGGCCCTGACTGTCAAAGGGGCCGGCACCCCCACAGGTCCAGAGACCCTGCCTCAGGGCAGCTGGAGAAGGCAAGTCCTCCATCAGCACAGCCACTCCCAGGAACATGCCAAGCCCACTGATACCGAGACCCTGGCAAAGCCACGTAACAGCACCACAAAGCAATAGAGCAGATGTGGATATGTGAAATCCAGTGTCACCCCCCAGGAAGCAGAACTGCAAGCCACCAGGAGCTGGCTTGGTCTACGAGCCCAGGGGACACATGGGACACAGGCCAAGCATGGGAGTTGCTTGTAGGGGCTGGGACAACAGGCATGGCAGAATGAAGCCGTCTCAAGCTCTGGTTAGCTCAGTCCTCATCTGCACAGCTGGGCCCTGCGAGCCTCAGTGGCTCCCTGACCATCTCCCTGCACTGATGAGGAGCCTATGCATGTGGGCGAGGCCTTCGGGATTGCTTCTGAGGCAGCTGGGGCCAGGCTGCCTGCTAACCCAGCCCTTTTCACCCTCCCAGATGTAAGGGGTCATCAGTCACTGCCACAGGTGGTGGAGGCCTCTGAAGCCTGAGGATCCCCCAGGGATCTAACGGTCAGTGCTGCGCAGAGAACTGAGATGAACAGCAGAGGCGCCCTGGGCACGGCGTGGGATGGGGGAAGAGAGGAAGTGAGGTGAGATCAGAAGCGGCCCCAGGAGAAAGGACACTGCAGCTCTGTGAACAGGGACAGTCCTTCCTACAGGGACTGTGGTCCAGCCATCATACATGTGCGTCTTCAGTGCAGCAGAGTACACCAGACCTGACTGATCCCTCTTTGTGTAGAGGGGCTGACCAGCTGGGAACATGTCTGTCCTGTCAGGTCACCTCAAGGTGCAGCACAAGAGAGCAGAGCTGGGGACTGAAAATGCCTTGGTGACTCTGGGCAGGACACCTGGGCCCAACTGCCCCATCCAGCTTTGCTGCCTGTTCATGATCCATGCTGTTCTGGGCCTGACTGCAGCTGCTGTATCTAGCCTTCTTTTTTCTTTCTTTCTTTTCTTTTTTTTTTTTAATCTTTTTGAGACAGAGTCTCGCTATGCAGTTCAGGCTGGCCTTGAGTTCACTTTTGTAGCCCAGGCTGGTCTCGAACTTGCACCAATCCTCCTGCCTCAGCCTCCTAAGTGCTGAGATTACAGGTGTGCACCACCACACCAGGCTCGCTCTTTCTTTCTTTCTTTCTTTCTTTCTTTCTTTCTTTCTTTCTTTCTTTCTTTCTTCTTTCTTTCTTTCTTTCTTTCTCTTTCTTTTCTTTCTTCTTTCTTTCTTTTTCTTCTTTCTTCTTTTTTCTGTTCCTCCTCCTTTTTCTTCCTTCTTTCATCTTTCTTCTCCTTCTCCTTCTTTTGTTTTGTCTTATATTTTGTTTTGTTTTTGAGACAGGGTCTTGCTCTGTAGCCCAGGCTGCCCCTGAACTCATAGTGATCCTCCTACCTCCCAAGTGCTGGGATTACAGGCAGGTGCCACCATGCCCAGCTGGCTCCTTTCTTTTCTGATACTGTTTGCTCACCTGGGCCCTCCATCTTACCTGGCCAGAGTTACCAGCCCAGGCCTGAGACAGATCAAAAATGACCCAACTCTTTCCTTTTCCTGGTAACAGCCAGATGGGGGCGTGCCCTGCTTGGTGCAGACAGCAGCACAATTTAAGCCAGGCCTGCCCTGACCTCATCAGGCTTGAATTTAAATCCCTCCAGGCCAATCAGTAGCCTTAAATTTGGGCCAATCACAGACTTGCTACTCCTATGTACACACCAGTGCCCCCAAGCATCTCAGATTGGTTTACAGGGCATCCTTTTGGGTACTGATTTTCTGTCTGTCTTTAAACAAATTCCCAATCTGGCAGTCTGTATATCCACCTGCATTGGGCCAACGAGATAGCTCAGTAGTCTAAAGCGCCTGCTTAGGCAACCACAGGGACCACGGTTCGATCCCCAGCACCACATGCTGTGCCAGCCCTACCCTCAGGGCAGGCTGAGCTGGCCATAACATAAAGGTTTTTTAAAAAAAATTTTTTTAAATAAAAAATAATTGAAAAATATCTACCTGCAATTTGTTTTTCTGGTAGTGTAGACCGAGAAGGTCCTCAACGGAACATACACTGGCAAAGACAGTGTTGATCTCGTGACCCTGACCCCGCACGAGTCCAGCCTCATGTGTCAGAGTTCTTCTGATGAAAAGTTTAAGAGTTAATGTATCTTTAAATTAAAAAAACAATAGTGCCAGCTACAGTGGCATATGCCTGTCATCCAGCACTCAGAAGGCTGAGGCAGGAAGATGGACAAGTATTTGAGGCCAGCCTGAAACTACAAAGCAAGACCCTGTCTCAAAAAACAAAGCAAAAGCTTACAGAACTGTAGGTGTAGCTGGGAGCGCTTGCCTAGCATCCATAAGGCCCTGGGCTCAATCCCCACCTCTGAAAGAAAAAAGAAAATTACTTGTGTGCCGTTACAGATATTTCCCATTTAACAGTCTACCTTCTTAATGACTGTTGCTACTTATGAGGAAGCACACCATCCAGACTTGGAATGCAGATGATGGCAGCATGCAGCCTTCTGCTGGCTTCTACAGGAGGGCCCTATAATTTTTTGCTAATTTACTGTATAGTACAGTACTATAGTTTTGTTGTTTTACATTATAGGACTGCATGTAAAAGTTATTCAGAAAAGAAAGCCCTTAAGATTCATGGATTCTATGGATGGATTTTAAAAAAGAGCTATACACTGTAGGGGCTGCTGGCCCTGAAGAGTTCCAACAGAAATGAGTGTGGAGATTGACAACAGAAACCAGCAGCCTTGGGCCGGGGAGACAGCTGAGCGGCATAAGTGCTTGCCTGGCAAGTGCAAGGTCCTAAGTTCGATCCTCAGTACCACAAAATGAAACCAAACAAAATCAGTAGCCTCCCTTCGGCGGCAACAGTCACTGGTGGGGCCTAGTGCCAGAGACCAGCAGCCAGCAGTGTCAATCGAGGGCAACACTGTGTCCTGCCCAGCATTAACTGGTCGGTGGCATTGTTGGGCTGCAGCCAGCAAGCCAGGGTCCGAGCAGAGGGTTATTAGCAGAGCTTTCCCTTGCTGAGTCACGATTTCTATCCAGCTGAGCAAAGCAAACCCTTGATTGATTGATGACAGCCCAGCTCGGAGCACTGCTGTGCCGTGAGTGGTTGGGAGGACAGGCCGGCTCCTCAGGAGGGCTCCTGACCTGGGACCTGCTACCCAGTGACGCTCACGACACACCTACCCCAAGGCTTTGGCCATCTCCTATGTGTGGTCCAGCCATGGAAGTGAGGCTCCAGTGCCAGAGACAAGACCTTCCTACCTAAGAGGTGGCCCCTGCCCCCGCTGGCTCCCAGATGTGGAATCAGCGCATCTTCTTCAAACCCACGGCCACGGAGACCTCACCAATACATGGAAGTTCCTGATGAAGACACCAAGGCCGCTCGGCACCAAGCACCCTGGGGGTTCACACAGGCAGAGCTGTGTTCCGTTAGTTAGCCTGGCAGCCATCAGCAGCTCTCGGCCCCAGCCTGCCCACCAGTGTCGTCTGGACAGCAGAGGGCTTCTGCGGACTGCAGAGCTGAGACTATAGGAAGAAGCCTGGCTCATCCCCGAAAGGTGGTGACAATCCATCTAATGGGATACACTCACACGTCAAGCAGACAGCCTGCCCAGCCCCCATCTTTTCAGATTCTGTGGCATGGGGCTGGGCGTAGGATGTGCTCCAGGCTGGACACAGGGGATGTGGTGCAGGGGTTGGGTGGATCCTCCCAGCCCACCTGTTCCCCTCAGATTACTGAAATGCACAGCCCTGAAAAATGCTCTTCCTTCTTATCTAGGAAGGGTGTGGTGCCCCCTCCACTAATCCTAGCAGTCCGAGGCAGACAGGGCAGGATAGGCTCAAGGCCAGCCTGGATGAGTTAACAGGCCACTGTCTCAAAATGCGAAAGGGTAGGAGTGGCACACACTTGAAATCCCAACACTTGGGAGGCTGAGGCAGGAGAATCGGTGTGAGTTTGAGACCAGCCTGGGCTACAAAAGTGAGCTCAAGGCCAGCCTGAACTGCAAAGCGAGACCCTGTCTCAAAAAGAAAAAAGAAGAAAAAAAAAAAAAAAAGATAAAGAAAAGAAAAGGGGTAGGGAATGTAGCTCAGAGTAAAGGCCCAGGGTTCAATTCCCAGAACCACATATACCCCTTGCCCTTCTGCAGGTGACTGCTGGGTTCTGGTGCCCGGAGATCCCTCAGCTAGTAGGGATTACAGTGGTAGGAGCCGCTCAGATGCACTGCGTCTGCCCAGGACAGGAAGGAGGTACATGGCCCCTGCTGACTGACTGGGAGCATTTGTGCTAGAGAAAGGTTAGGGAGATTAGGAACCGGATCAGGAAAGAACCCAAAGCAGAGATGACGGAGGCAGAGAGAGAAGCTGCCAGAGATCACAGCTGAAGCTCCAGTAGGAGCGCGCACCCTGGAAAGCAGGTGAGCGGTGTGGGGGAGAATGAAAGGACAGCAACGTGTCCTGAAAAAAGGATAAAACAGAAGGTAAAATTAGGCACAGTGACACACACCTGTACTCAGCACTTGGGAAGCTGAGGCAGGAGGATTACAGTACTATGAGTTTGAGGCCAGCCTGGGCTACATAGTGAGTTCAGCACCAGCCTGGAGTACATTGTGAGACTTTGTCTCAATCCATCAATCAATCAACCAATAAATAAAGTAAGTAAGTAAATAAATAAATATTAAAAAAAAAAAAAAAAAAAAAGATTTATGTCAGATCATTTGGGCTGCATGACTCCACTTTTTAAAGGATAAAGAAGAAAATTCAACTCTTCAGATACCAGGAGAAAAAGTTGTGTCCCCAGGGGAAAAAGTTGTGTCCCCAGGAAGGGAAGAAAAAAATGTCAAACCGGCCTCAAATTTTTCCACAGCAACATTCAATGCCAGAAGACAAGGGAACAGAGCCTTCAAAGTTGTGTGGAGAAGAAGAAGCCAAGAATACTACACCCAGGGAAGTTGTTCAGATTTATAGAGAACATGGAAAAGGTCAGAGCAAATAGCACCCCGGAGCCCTTTTTGGAAATCAGACCAAAACTGCTCAGCAGTGAGATCTAGCTAACCATTTAAAGGGTACATTTTTTAAGAGATAAAATCATGACTCTCATACAAATATAAATGAGCACATGTTAAAATTTTTTATTTAACTCGTTAAGTACTTAGTAAGGAACATGTGGCAGCTGATGCAAAAGAAAATTTAAGCACTCGCGCAGACATAGAGGAGGAAGGCTGGCTGGCTTTGCGTAACGACCAGGGCCCACAGGCAGCCCTCGCTGTGGCCACATGGGACGCAAGCTGTTTGCATTTCTAAGACTAGAATCATCTGGCCTGCTGTGGTTTGTACAACTTAAATTTTCTAAGGGACACGAGTATCCTAAACAATTGGGTAACAATTAGGTGAGGGAGGGGCATGTGGCTCCATGGTAGAGCAGCTGCCTAACACAAGGGAGCCCCTCGTCCCAGCACCACAAAAAGAAAGGTGTGGATAAAAGGGACCTGGGGAATGAGTGAAGTGAGTGGCACAGGGTGTGTTCAGCACTTAGGGGGCCCTAGGTTCAACCCCCAGGACTACCAAAAAAAAGATATAATAAAAGTAACTCAGAAAGGAGGAAGAATCCATTTTCCAATGCTTTCTTATGCAACCAAAAACATGGTTCAAATGTTAGAACTCTGAGACAAAATCAGGTTTAGAAATGAAGGTCATGAGCCAGTGTGCTGGTGCGTGCTTCTGACGTCAGCAGGCACAAGGCTGAGCCAGGAGGACTGCCGAGTTTGAAGCCAGCCTGGAGTAAAAAGACCCTATGTCAAGAAAGCAAAAACAGGGCTGGAGAGATAGCTCAGTAGAATAAGCGCTTGCCTGGTAAGCACAAGGTCCTCAGTTCAATCCCTGGTACCGTCTAAATAAATAAATAACAACAAAAAAATAAATGTTATTTGGGCATGGAGGTGCATGCCTGTAGTTCCAGTGCTCTGGGAGACTGGGGCAATAACGTGGCAATTTGGAGGTTAGCCTGGACAGTTTCGTGTTGTAAGCAGCTAAATTAGATAAAAATATTATAGGCAATCAGACATGGCCAGGCCCTCAAGGAGATAACAAGCAACACAAGATACCTTACAACTGTAAGTGGGATGGATGGCCCTGCTGTGGGCCAGACCTAAAGATCTAAGATCCATCAAATGCTTGCCTCCCTCAAGATTAGCATCCGGGACTGATCACCACCTTGAGGAAGCCAGGAAGAGTCACTAAACCAACAGCTACCAGATAAACTCCTGTTCTATGTTTGTGTCCCCTTGCTATGTGACTCACTTTCCCATTTGGTCCTGGATTTAATCATCTTACCTGAGTAATGCTGCTTGTACTCTCATTGGTTGGTCATAGTTTTGTCCCACCTCTTGCCCACCTAAGCAAGTTCCCACTTTCTCCACCTTAGACCTGCATGATTTTACTCTATAAAAGTCCCTGGAAGGGACAACTTCCTGGGGAACACCTACCTGGGGGGCCCTCTCCTGTCCCTCTTTTGGACAGGAGCTTTCTTTCCCCTAATAAATATGTTCAGCTCATGACCTCTGTTTGTTCCTAAAATTCATTCTTTGGTTTTAGAGAACATGAACTTGTCCCAGGTACCTTTCAGGTTGGGAGTTTCATTTTTTTCTCTATATCATTAGCAAGACTCTCTCAAAAGGGGTGGTGATGGGGATGCTGTGGATTTAGTTCAGTGCATTCAAAGAGTTGAAATCCAATCCCTGGTACCATGAAGCATGGGGGAGAGGGGAGAGGGGCCTGAGGGCTATAGGTCAGTGGCAGAGTGCTCCCCTAGCCTATGCAAGGCCCTAGGTTCAATGCCCAGTATCAACCAAAAAATGGAATGACTCAATGTTGGGAGAATTATAGTGGCAAAATAGTGTCTCATAAATCTTGACAAAGTAAAAATATTAACATCAATATCAGGAGCTATGGGCTGGGAAGATAGCTCAGTGGCATAAGCACCTGCCTGGTAAGAGCAAGATCATGAGTCCAATCCCCAGTGCTACAAACACACACACACACACACACACACACACACACACACATCAGGAGCTGGGGTAGAGGATGAGAGGAAGGAAGTGTTGAAGGGGACCAGTTTCCTCTTTCCTTCCAAGAAATGATCCCTCCTGCTCCCAGGGAAGCACTGGTTCTTTTTCATCGAGACATCATACTCCTCATGAGTTTCATAATCTTTTTTAATTTTTTAACCTTAAAGAAATCCATTATGAAATATCTCTTATGAAAAGTAAGAATTTATACAAGACTCAGAAACTTTTCTTGGCCAAGGATATAGCTCAGTGGAACAGCGCCTGCCTGGTGCTGTTCAATTCCCCATACCACCCCCACAAAGAAAAAAGGAAAGAAAGAAACTTTTCTTCTATGTCTTTTAATGTGCTTTACTTTCTGAGACAGTCTCCTATGTTCCAAGGCTGGCCTTGAGCTCCTGGACTCGGGATCCTCACACCTTAGCTTCCTGAGTCTTGTATGTTTGTTTCTGCTAAACTTAAGTAAGATTACATCTGTTTTAGCTTAAAATAGAACAAATGGGGCCCGAGATGGATCTTGCTCAGTGGTCGAGCACTTGCTTGAGAGAGAGACAGAGAGACAGAAAGGAAACAACAGCAGCAGCAGCAAACCACAATAAAACACGTATGGTTCTAATCTCACGTCTAGGGGCTGCTGCAAGTGGAACCCAGAGTCCCGCACCTGCTAGGCAAGTGGGCTGCCGCAACACTACTAACCCCCACTCCCAGCTTTTATTTATTTGCACCTAGGGTGTTTTTGGGCTAGCTCATTGGTTTAAGCGCCTGTGTGGGCAATCCCAGCCAGGCACATGGGATGTCGGTTCGATCCCCACACCCTTAAGGCAGCCTGAGCCAGCCAAAAGAAAAAGAAAAACAAAACAAACCCTTATTTGCATCTATATTCTTCTCCTCTCCCTATCTCTGTCTCTCTACAAACTTCCCTTTGTATATATGGTATTTGCCAAATACTCACACAGGATAGTGGCCTGCCGTAGGCATCTTCTGCGTTCCTGAAGGTATGGATGCCCAGAAGAGAACAGAGAAGGGGCACAAAAAACCTCTCCTTGCTGGGCATGGTGGCATCACTCATGATGCCAGCACCGAGGAGGCTGAGGTAGCCTGGACTACATAGTGAGACCCTGTCTCAAAAAGACAAAAACTAAATGAATCAGTAAAAATAGCTGGGCGTGGTGGCACATGCCTGTAATCCCAGCACTTAGAAGGCTGAGGCAGGAGGATCTATATGAGCTTGAGATTAGCCTGGCTACAAAAGTGAGCTCAAGGCCAGCCTGAACTGCACAGCAAGACCCTGACAAAAAAAAAATAAATTAAATCACCCAAGATGATCTGGCCTGTTCTTTCTTTCTTTATTTTTAGGTTGTGGCTGGCTCAGCCTGTCTTGGGGGTGGGGCTGGTGCAGCATGTATGTGGTGCCAGGAATCGAACCATGGTCCCTGTGGATGCCTAAACAGGTGCTTTAGACCACTGAGCTATGTCGCTGGCCCCCAAAAAACTTAAAGTAAAAAAATAATAAATTTGCCTTCTTAAAGCTGCTATTTCTAATGGGAAATCTGTTACTTTCTTTGTGCTTATCTATTTGTTTCTTTCTTTTCTTTGTACTCAGTATTGTCTGCTTTAACAAGGAGTGTATATATTTTATTTCTTTTTTCTTTTTTTTTGGCAGGACCAGGGTTCGAATTCACAACCTTGCACTTGGCAGTCAGGCATTTGTGCCACGGAGCTACCTCCCCAGCTCCAAGGAGTGTATATCTTTTTTTTTTTTTAAATAAAAATAATCATCACTTCTGAACAGCTGGAGTTAAGGATCACCACATTTTATTCTGTGTGAGTCACTGGCATTTTAGTATAAATAAGGTTCTCAAGAAGACAGTGTGGAGACCCAGAGTCTTTAAAAGTCCTAGCTAAAGATAAAATTTCACAAAAAAGAAAAAAGATTCCCTGCCTGGGTGGCTGAGTCCTGGAAGTTTCCTTGAGTCCCTCTTGTGGAAAGGAAGTTCCTGTCCTACTGTCGGGATCTCAACGCCCCTGCAGTGCAGCAGGTGCCACACCAGGCAGCCCCGGAGCCCTGTGCGTGCCACACCCCACCAGCCTCCAGTGTCAGTCTTGACCCCTTGGCATTTTGCTCAGAGGAGGGGAATGCTGAGGCTGGAACCCGTGGCCTCCACCCTGAGCTACATTCCAGCCCTTTTTATTTATTCTTTTTTTTTTTTAATTTTTATTTATTTATTTATTTGTTTGCTTGTTGTGTTTGTTTGTTTCTTTATTTATTCATTTTGTGGCTGGCCCAGCCTGCCCTGGTGGTGGCGCTGGCGCAGCATGTGGTGCCGGGGATCGAACTGCAGTCCCCGCAGTTGCCTGAGCCCTCCTAAGCAGGCACTTTAGACCACTGAACCATCTCACCGGCCCCTATTTATTCTTTGAGACACGATCTCACTACGTAGCCCAGGCAGGCCTGGAGCTTTTGATCCTCAGCCTCTTGAGCAGAGCCTGACTCTGGCCCTGTCTGTCCTCTGTCCCTCTAGCCCTTCTGGGGCTCTGCTTGTAGATCTTGCCACCCACCTTTTCTCCACCGCTCCCCCAGGCTCCACCCCCACAAGGCTCCCTTTGGCCAAGTCCCTGTGCCACTTGCCCCTCCCTTTGGGGCTCGAAGGCCAGGGCTTCCTGCCAGCTTGGCCAAGTTCCTTCCCCTCTGGACTCTGTTTTCTTATCTGAGAAGCAGGGAGATGATAAGCTCCTTGGGCGGAATAAAGAGAGTGTGCAGTGTGCTCGTGCTAGCTATTTTTAGCTTAAGGTTTGTTGTCACTGTGCCTGTCCACATGGAGATCAAAGCCCCCACTTTTGGGGAGCCCCGTGAGAGTCTGCAGGGACCCAGGGGCACCAGAGGACACGAGGGCCTTCACATGAAGGATTCTGGACACTCAAGTCCATACCTGTTCCCATCCCTTCCAGCTCAGACCCTGCACCCCAGCTAGGAAGCATCATTAAACAGCCTCTAGTAGCCGGCTCCCCCAGAGCCCCTCCAAGTCACAGCCTCTGAGCACCACCAGAAGCTCCCAGGATGAGCCCCACACAGGACCATGCTGGGCCGGGTGAGCTGAGGTCACCCCCACCCCCAGCAGCCCTAGGAAACCTCAAGGCAGGTGGGGGAGGTTGGGTGCTGTCACCTCCTGTGTCCCCAGTGCACCTTCTGCACTACTGCAGAAATAGCAGTGGCGTGAACTCTTCCTTGCCAGATACTGGGTGTCCTCAAAGGTCTGCTCCCAAAGGTGACAAGAGGTGACAGGCAGCTCCAGAGCACAGGAGTGCGGCTCCTCCCACAGACATCTTGGGGTGTCTGGTTAGAACCCCCCATCTACAGCCCCTCAGCACCTCCCACTCTACACAGGTTCAACAAGCCCTTCTAAGAGACACTTGACTGAAAAGAGGCAAGAGAAGCCCGGGTCCTGGGCTCACTCTGCTGTCCCCAACTGCACACAACCACAAAGGGGGGGCCTCTCGGCCCAGGCAGCACCATTTGGCTGAGCCTTGTCCTTGTCAGAGTGCCAGGGCCCCACCCTGTAGTTTCCAGGAAGCTGGGTCCTGGCGTGGCCAGGAGCCAGAGCCCCACTTCCTGGGTCCCCGGTCCTCTGTGCCCTGGATGGAAGAATCCCACTGAGACACACAAGCCACACGGAAGTCTGGGTAAGGTGGTTGGAAAGTAGATCCAGCCAGAAGGTTCTGCACTGAGGGCCAGTTATGACTCATTTTTATGTCCCAGGAGTTACTCTTAGGGCCTGGGGAGCTGGGGTAATCATGACGCTTGCTACCATTTTTACGTAGAATTTCTTAGGGATTGCAAAATGCTTTCCTGTCTTGGGGCTGGCGAGATGGTTCAGTGGTCTAAAGCGCCTGCTTAGGAGGGCTCAGGCAACTGCGGGGACTGCAGTTCGATCCCCAGCACCACATGCTGCGCCAGCGCCACCACCAGGGCAGGCTGAGCCAGCCACAAAATGAATAAATAAAGAAACAAACACAACAAGCAAACAAATAAATAAATAAAATTCAAAAAAAAAAAATGCTTTCCTGTCTTTTTAGATGGTATTGCCTCAGGGGTTTTAGAAACTGACTGGCAAAAGGTAAGTTCTTAATTTAAACCTAGTCCCAGCTCAAGCCAGGAGAGTCCTAAAGGATATTTTCTTGTCTGCTGTCACTGGGTTGTGGGCTATGGCAGCCAAGCAGGCCGTGGGCCCCGTTCTGGAGTTCTACCTGCAGATGGCCGGGTGTCAGGAGAACTGTGCCCTGTGAATCTCCTCAGATGTCACTGTGCATGGGGGGCGGGGGATGGCTTTGGGGCCAAGACCTAACAGACTTGTAAACTTAGTGCACGTCGACATCTTGTTTCGACACTCAGCTGACAATGCATACTGTTTTGGACACCTTCCTCCAATCTGCCCCTCAGCCCCACTAAGTCTGACTGCCTAACAGTGTGATCCCTCATGGACAGACACGCAGATTGCTTCTAGTCTCTCCTCCCACCCCTTTAAAACAGGGTCTCTCTATGTAGCCCAGGCTGGCATCAAACATTTCTGCTGCCTGAGACTCTTGAGTGCTGGGGCTACAGGCATGGGCCACCAGCGAGTTCCTGTCCACACCACACTCGGCATTCGGGTGTGAACATGTAAATTCTTTGGGTCCAGGACCCAGCAAGGCCCCTGGCAGGACTCTGAGTCTCAGGCCAAGAGAGCAGCATCTAAGAGGCCTACTATAGGGACCTGAGCATGCTCGTCCTAGAGTCATGGGTCCCCAGGGGAGACAGCCCGGGAAGCGCGGGTGGACTTCTAAGATCCGTGGCAGAGGGCAGTGCCAGGGCTTCAGCCTGAGTGCAGGAGGCACACAGCTGGTCTGGGCAGATTGTTGTGCAAGCCAAACAGGTAAGCACATCTGGGGAACAGAGGGGTCCCCATGGGGGAGAAGGCCCTGCCCAGGCCCACAGGAGGTCTAGGGCTCAAGGGGGCCACTGATTTGGGTATTATTTTGTTCTTTAGGGAGGGTGCTGAGAATAAAACTCAGGACCTTGTACTTACCAGGCAAGTACTGTGCTGTTGAGCTGTATCTCTGGCCCCGAGGGGACCATCGATGATCTGGTCCTGGGGACACCTGCTGCTCTGGTCTCTGTCCCTTACCTGGGAGTCCACCTGGTATCTGCTGGGTTCCCCAACACTGGTGGGCAGAATCCAGGGTGCACTGAGGTACATCTCCACACTCCTCCTTGAGATAGCCCATGAAGTAGCCCGGGCTACACTTTCCATCTTCCTGCCTCAGCCTCCCCAGTAGTTAAGATGGTAGGCTCGGTCCACCACACCCAACTTCTTTGCCATTCTTTTAAAAGACACTTCTGAAAAAAGGGAAAAGCGTGATTGTCACATGCAGAAAACGAGAATATATTTTACTCCACAGATGAGTTTAAAGTAAGGGACCCGCTGGGTGTGGTGGTGCATACCTGTAATGCTGGCACTTGGGAGGCTGAGGCAGGAGGATCAGTGTGAGTTTGAGACCAGCCTGGGCTACAAAGGGAAGCTCAAGACCAGCCTGAACTGTGTAGTGAGACCCTGTCTCAAAAAGACAAAAATAAATAAATATAAAGTAAGGGACCCAGACAGATGTTATAACCAGTTTGGACAGAATCTGATACCTTTTACTGACCAGTGAGAGAGGGGAGGCGAGGGCAGCAGGTGGACGGGAGGGCTGGACTTTCAGGTCTGCAGACAGTGGACTCCGCACTGCCCTTCCCTCGCCACCCTCCGGCATACGGTCAGGGCAGGCGGGCTCCTTAGACAGCACAGGTTCACAGCGTTTTCCTCCAGCGTGGAGCCCTGCAGCCCTTTGCCAGGCTGACCAAGCCCCCACAGACTCCCCTGGCTCCAGGCTGCCCAGGGCTCCCCTTCCCCTTCCCTTCGAACCCTGCATCCCATCTCCCTGGCAGGCTCCCCTTAGCACAGCTCAGGGACAAATGCTTGAATTAATGGATCAATGAATGAACCAAGGAAAAACCCCAGATCCTAAGACCAGACTGGTCCACAGGAAATCCCCACAAGACAGTGGGGCACTCTAGCTCTGGGCCCTCAGACTCCTCGGAGGTAAGGCTCAGAGCTGGGAGCCGAAGCTTCTGGGGTGACACAGCCAGAGGCTTCTTACCTTTGTCCTTTGAACTCCAGGGCTCCCAAGAGCCTCTGCCCTGTGAGTCTCCTGGGAGGAGAATGCAGTGCTCCAGTGCTTCGTGCTTACCTGGCAGGGAAATAAGTTTTTGTAAGCAGACCAAAGCCAGCCATGATGGCCCATGCACTTAGCCTCCATGACTGGGAGAGCCAGGCCAGACAATCATAAGTTCAAGGCCAGACCAAGCAACTTAGCAAGCTCCTGTCTCAGAACAAAGGACCAAAGAGGAAAGGTATTTCATGTCTCCGTACCTCAGTTTCTTGGTATGTAACTGGGGGCTACCACCACAGCTCAAATCCAAGTTGTGCAGAGGGTTAAATGACTTAGGAGAAGGAAGACACTCAGTAAACGTTCACTGGGTCCTCATGATTTAGGAAACAGGAGCTGCAACTGGGCTTGCATCATCCTCAGGACTCATAACCCAAAGGCCAGATGAGGAAGATAGGCTGAGGAGGAAGCAGCAGTCAGAAGACAAAGTCACTGACCCAAGGCCTTGCTGCTGGCCTGGGACCATGAGTCTCCAGGCCTGGTATGAGCCCCGAGAGACCAAGCCAGCCAGCTGAAGGCTTGGCGTGAAGCAGGTTTCTTCTGCTCCTCCCCTGTCCTCCTTCCTGTCCAGCCAGGAGTTTCACTGGGCCCTGAAGGTCACCTCTAGCCAGGGGGATGGCAGGGTACAGAGTGCTTCCGCCCAAACTCTGTGAGCTGCTCTGCTCTCAGAACTGGGGCTATGAGGACCACGCACACGGTTTCCTTTTCCTCACCCATGAAGGATGAAGGATGAGGCTTTGAACCCAACCCAGTAGGCTTAAAAATGGTTTTGAAGCCAGGATATAGCTCAGCAGCATAAGTACCTGCCTGGCACACGCAGGGTCACGAGTTCAATCCCCGGTACCAAGAAAAAGAGAAGAAAAGCTCAACATCCCAAAATTTGCTGGTGTATTTCAATACCTTAAAAAAAAATAAGATAAATATAAAAATGGTTTTTGAATTTTTTGGATCCTCCTTTCCAAGATGATGAAAAAAAGAAGAAACCACACTCCTGCCAAAAAGGGCCGCGGTCCTGTGCAGCCTATTTGCTGCACGAACTGCGCCTGGTGCGTACCCTAGGACAAGGCTGTTGAGAAGCTCATCATTAGGAACATTGTGGAGGCCGCCGCCATCAGGGACATTTCTGAAGCGAGTGTCTTTGACAGCCACGTGCTTCCCAAGCTGTACGTGAAGCTGCATGGCTGTGTGAGTTGTGCCATTCACAGCAAACTGGTCAGAAATCGATCTCAAGAAGCCTGCAAGGACCGAACACCCCCACCCCGATTTAGTCCTGCTGGTGCTGCCCGCGACCTCCAGCAAAGCCCACGTACGGGGAGCTGGGTCTTAAATGGACTGAAGAAAACTCTGTTGAGAAAGAAATAATAAATTGAATGTTATACTTGGAAAAAAAAAATGGTTTTCGAAGCTGAATGGAGCAAGTCTGTAGTCTTAGCACTCAAGGCTGAAGCAGGAGTATCCCTTGAGCCCAGCCTGGGCAACCAGCAAGACCATCCCAAAATTAAAAAAAAAAAAAAAAATTCTGTATTTAGGACAGGGTCTATAGGGTCTCACTACACAGATTGGACTCGTAGTGATCCTCCTATTCTCAGCCTCCCAAGTGCTGGGATTACAGGCTTGTGCCACCACACCCAAGTAAAAGTTGAGAAGTTCTTTGTTTGTTTGTTTGTTTTTTTTTCATTTTTGGGCAGGCAAGATGGTCCAGCGGTCTAGAGCACCTGCTTAGGAAAACTTAGGAACTGGAAGGACCGCAGTTCAGTCCCCAGCACTACATGCTGTGCCAGCCCCCAGGGCAGGCTAAGCCAGCCATAATACAAAAAAAAAAAAAAAAGTAAATAAATAAAATAAATTTAAAAAAAAAAAGGAATTTTGTTTTCATGTTTGGCTAGCTCAGGTTGCCTTAAAGACGGGTCTGGTAGAGCAGGTGGATCTGCGGATCCAACTGTGGTCCCCTGCACAGGACTGGATTTGCCTAAGCAGGTGCTTAAACAACTGAGCTAACCTGCAAGCCCCCAAAATAAAAAAATAATTTTAAAAGGCTGGAGATGTAGCACAGTATGAAGGTGCTGGGTTCAAATCCTAGTACCTCTTCCCTCAAAAGAGATGCCAGAGTCAGTAAGTGACAGACTGAAGGCCGTGCCCTGCGGTTATCCACAAAGTGACCGGACCCTCCACCTAGAGGGCCCCGCCCAGGCAGCAGGGGAGAGTGACTCAGCCAGAGGCCAGCACAGTCTGCCGCCTCCTTTTATGGGCTAAAGGTGTTTTCAAAACAGCTCCCTCAACGTTTGGAAGCTGCTGTAAATACAGCAGCTGTGTGGCACCCTGCCATCAGACCTCAAGGCTCAGGCCACTCCACATCCGGGTCCCCTCCTGCCCAGGTAAGCCAGGTGCCTTGCTTCATGCGCCAGGTGGCACGAGTCCCAGGTGGCACAGAGACCTAGGAAGGCAGGCCACAGAGCCCGGCCTCATCTCGAGGGCCCGCTCAGCCTCTCTGCTCCCAGGGCTTGAGGCTTAGCTTTTGAGAGGTGGGGTGTGGTGGTGCTCACCTGTAGTCCCAGCTGCCGGGCAGGCTGAAGCAGGAGGATCGCTCAAGCCCAAGATTCGGGGTCCAACCTGACCAACACAGTGAAAGCCCCTCTCAAAAGGACAAGGGATGGCATGCTGGCAGGCAGCTCAGTGGTAAGCACTTGTCTGACGTGGGCAAGGCCCTGGTTTCCATCCCAGTACTGCAAAAATAAATAAGTAACCTGGGGAGCCATGCAGCGCTGTGCCAGGCTGGTGGCGGGGACATCATCGCCAAGAGGGCGGGAAGACTCACGGCTCACCAGGAAAGACATGGCAGACATGACACATACCTGCGAAACAACCATACAAAACAAACTGTGCTCACTCCCCAGAGGACCCACCCCCATCTGTCAGGCTGGTCTGGGCTTTGCCAGCTCCACACATGGCACCACTGTCCAAAGACGGGCTGTCCCGTGGCCCGGACACGGCAGCACTGGGCGCTGTGGCCTGGCCTCCCGACTTGGAGCAAGCTGGCTGCAGCGCGGCAGCAGCATTTCTGCTCTTTCGGGCCTCTAATGGGTCCTCCAGGCAGATCAACTTGGCATCAGGGGATAGAAGAAGAAATGGCCCAGAGAGGGACCCAGAAGTGGAGCTGCACCCACAGGAGAATTTGCTCTAGGACAGGGACATAGTGCCAAGCAGTGGGGAATGGCAAGCTCTGCTGCGAACGTGTTGGGACAAGTGGAATCCACATGGAAAAGTAAAATTAGCCCTCGCCGCTGCCATGCACAAGGCCAGGTGCACTGAGGGATCACATTCGAGTAACGAAATTACAACACACTGAGAGGAAAATGAGGAACAATTTACAGACCTCAGAGTGAGAAATAATCTCTCTGTCTCTCTGTCTCTCTGTCTGTCTCTGTCTGTCTTTCTCTCTCTCTCTCTCTCTCTCTCTCTCTCTCTCTCTCTCTCTCTCTCTCTCTCTCTCTCTCCAGGGCATTGCCCTGTACACTAGGCTGGCCTCAACCTTGCTGGGATTACAGGTGCATCTCTCTGCCACCATGCCCGGATCTCTGGAATAATTTATTTTTTAAAAGAAATGTTAAAATTACAATTTGCATTGGGAAAAAATGTGGAAGTTATAATGCCCAAATGACCCAGGTGGGCTCTCAGTGTCCATGCAGCAGGTGCCTCCCAGCGCCCGGGACGCAGCGTCAGAGGCAGCAGGTCCAGGTGTGGAGCGCAGCAGCGGAGCACTCAGCTCGTGTGTGGAAGCCTTGGGTTCAGCCCCAGAACAAAAATAAAATAAAAACTTAGGCACAAAAAGCATCTTCTATAAAAGACTGATGTGCCGGATGGTATTAACACTGAAATCTTTAACAAAACATTGAAATCTTTCATCCATCAGAAAATGCTTTGCAAGGAGTGCCACAAGATGGAAGAAATATTTCTAGTACATATAACTGGGAGATTAGAATTCAGAATACATTTACAAATCAAGGAGAGAGAGAGGGCTGGATGGTGACACAAACCTATAATCTCAGCACTCTGAGAGCCTGAAGCAAGAGGATCAAAAGTTCAAACCCAGCCTGGACAATTTAGTAATTGTGAGGACCTGTCTCAAAATAAAAAGTGAAGAAATGGCTGAAGATATAGCTCGGTGTGAAGGCCTGAGTTCAGTTCAGTCCTGAGTAATGGGGAGAAGCAGGAAGGAAGAAAGGGAGAAAGGAAGGAAGGAAGGAAGGAAGGAAGGAAGGAAGGAAGGAAGGAAGGAGTGTGAGAGAGACAGAGAGAGACAGAGAGAGACAGAGAGAGAGAGACAGAGAGAGAGAGAGAGACAGAGACAGAGAGAGACAGAGAGAGAGAGAGACAGAGAGACAGAGAGACAGAGAGAACCTCCAAAAAGGAAAATGACTTGCTACAATACTGACCAAGGTAGGGCTGGCGAGATGGTTCAGTGGTCTAAAGCGCCTGCTTAGGAAAGCTCAGGTAACTGCAGGGACTGTGGTTCGATCCCTGGCACCACATGCTGCACCAGCCCCACCACCAGGGCAGGCTGAGCCAGCCACAAAATAAATAAATAAAGAAACAAACAAACACAACAAGCAAACAAATAAAAAATAAAATAAAATTAAAAAAAAAAGTCATAAAAAAAAAAAAAATACTGACCAAGGTGGAAGGACGGTACCTGGGCCTGGACTGGTACAGTACCCTCCTCCTTGGCCTCTCTGCCTCTAGT
>PVKN010002334.1:18862-43401 GCA_004027915.1 Capromys pilorides | reverse complement strand
GAAGCAGAAGAATCTTTCCCCGCCTCTGCACTTCCTTTCTATGGGGAGAAGGGAAACGCACATCACTGAATCACTGATATTGGTAAAATAATTACATGAGTTATTTGGAAATAGTTTTTACCTTGTAAGTAATGAAATGCCTTTAGAGCGGTAACAATCTGATAAAACAGTATTCTGGCATGGGGAAAAGCTTTCACTTGTAAAATTCCAGCAGCAACGGTAAACTGGTACATCGTCCTGTGGCAGAAGCCAGTAGTGTCCCCAGGATTCACTTTCCCTTGTCTGTAGTGAAAAATGAGCCAACTTTTGGGGGGACATGCGTGTTGCAGAGTAGGAGGAACGCTGCCTATTGCAGCCACCTGAATTAGGCAGTTTCTCAGCCCCGGGACCTGATTCCAGGCAAACCGGCCTTAAAGGAGGAGAGGATTGTTTGGGCTGTTGTTAGGTGATTGGGTTTGCAGGAAATTCCACCCAGGGGCGGCGGAGGCGAGCTGCCCACTCTGGGGCAGCCCTGACGCCGCCGCTGGAGAGCAGGCAGAGGGGGGATGGGAGCATGCTTTCCCAGTGGGGATGGGAGCACACTTTCCCAGTCACGCCCCTAGGAACACTGGTCACCAACTCAGGAAACTTTAAAGCATTAACCTCTTATGGACCAGGGAGGTAGCTCAGTAGAATAAGTGCTTGCCTGGCAAGCACAAGGGCCTGAGTTCAATCCCTGGTCCCGCCAAAGACAAAAAGCATTAACTTACTGCCTGAGGGCCTAACTGTGTCTGTTACCCTGGTGTTCCATGACAAAGAATTTACCCCGTGGAGGTAATTATATGGGGCCAGAAGTCCTTCAGCTGCAAGTTGGTTAATTACATTATATTTTCATATAGAAGAACTAAATCCAGACTTCATGTAAACAGACGTCTGTGTAATGAAAGGTTATATGAGCATGTTGAGCCCCACTGTAGCAAAACTAATGGATATGCATAATGCGTGAGCAAAAAAGTGTGTTCATATTTTTAAATGACATACTGTAAAAGACAATAAATTCTCCTGAGAAGGAACCCCCTCCCAACACAGCATTGGTCTTGCCGTTTTCAGAAGCAGCCCTGGAAGTCCCTTCTTTGTCTTTAGTTGTGCTGTCCTAGCTGTCTTGATATCCCAGATAGATAGATTGATTGATCGGTTGTCTTTTTCAGACGGGGTCTCACTGCACTTCAGGCTGGCTTTTGCTAGGTTCTGGCCCTAGTATGAATTGCTGAATCATTATGGTGGTCATCTAATGTGACTGAAGCCCTTAAAGCAAAAGCCCATCTTCCCAAGACCACTTCCCCCCTTCTTCGCCAACCCAGCCCAGGGTGCAGTTTCCTTTCACCCTTCCCCCAGCCTCATGAAAGACTCCCAGTTTCTCAGGTACATCTAAACATCCCCTTCCAACTCCACCCCTGGCAAAAGGCCATAAAAGCCTCAGCCTCCCTTTGTTCTACTCCAGAGAATTCGTTATCTTCTCCAGAGTCTCTGCATGTCCTCAAAGATAATAAAGCCCCTTTCCCCTTTTCCTTTGGCCTCTTTGTCTGCTACTCTGGGCGCCTGGAAAAAACTTAGAAGCTTTGAGCTCAGTTTATATCCCAGACTGGTCCAGAGCTTATAACGATCCTCCTGCCTCAACCTCCCGAATGCTGGGATTACAGGTGTGTGCCTCCAGGCCCTGTCCCAGATCCATTTAGAGAACATTTACCTTTTATGGTCATTTTGACATTGGCAAGAAGCCAGACATGGCCAGCACCAGATCCAGTGACTAAGGTGGACGCAGTCACACCAGGAACTTCTCAGGGCCTGCTCCTCAGCCAGGGCTCTTGGCAGCAGAACCTGCCTCATGGAGACGCCCTGTGTCAGAGTGGCCTCCGGAAGTGGTGGGGAAGGTGGGGTCAGTGGGTCTGAGCAGGGAAGTGTTTTGAGGGGAATGAGTGACAACGTGTCCCTTATTGTAATAATTTAAAAATTTTAAGCATTATATTTTTGATACCCTATGTGTATTTATACACGCTATGCAGAGGGACATAGCACACACATAGCACATGAACACTGTACACACACACTATACGCACACTGTAAGTGCATATAGATTAGAGAGATTTTTTTTTTCTTTTTTCTTTTTTTTTTTATGGCCGGCTCAGCCTGCCCTGAGGGTGGGCTGGCACAGCGTGTGTTGCTGGGGATCGAAACTCAGTCCCTGCGGCTGCCTAGGCTTGCCTAAGCAGGTGCTTTAGACCGCTGAACCATCTCGCCGGCCCATGAAGAGATATTTGATGGATGTAAGAATATTCATTAGTGGGCTGGCAAGATGGTTCAGCAGCCTAAAGCACCTGCTTAGGCAAGCTTAGGCAACCGCAGGGACTGAGGTTCGATCCCCAGCACCACATGCTGTGCCAGCCCCACCTCTCGGGCAGGCTGAGCCAGCCATAGCATAAACAAATAAAGTTTAAAAAAAAAAAAAGAATATTCATTAGTGCCTAGAAATAGAATTTTCAGATTTCCCCCATAGTATGTGTGTATGTATGTATGTACGTATGTATGTATTTATTTTGGTCTTGCAGTTCAGGCTGGCCTTGAGCTCACTTTTTTAGTCCAAGCTGGTCTCGAACTCACATTGATTCTCCTGCCTCAGCCTGCCAAGTGCCAGGATTACAGTGTGCATCACCACACCTGGTGCTGGCGTGTGCCACCATGCCCAGCTCCCCCATAGTTTTCATTACCTGAGCTATCTGTGATCACCATTACAGTCACAAAAATCTATGAAGTGCTGGACATGGTCAAAAAGACAAAAAAAAAAAAAATCTATGAAGCATTTCTAATTTTTTTAAATGTTCCCTTTAAAAACTATCATTGAGGGGGCTTGCCAGTTAGCTCAGTTGTTTAAAGCGCCTGCTTGGGCAAATTCAGTCAGGCGCAGGGGACTGTGGTTCTTTCCCCAGCTCCACAAGTCACACCAGACCTGCCCTTAAGGAAGACTGAGCTAGCCAAAAAAATAAATCCTCCTCTAGTTTTTAGGGCTGACCTGATAGCTCAGCAGACTAAAGCACTTGCTTAGGCAGAGCACAGAAACCGGGGTTCTCTCCACAGTGTGCTGTGCTGGCCCGGCTCCAGGGGCATGCTTTCGACTGAGATTGAGACTGGGCGTTGTGGCCCATGCCTATAGTGCCAGCACTTGGCAGGCTGAAAACAGGAGAATCACTAGGAGTCTGAGCTACATAGTGAGACCTTGTAGACCCTGTAGACCCTGTATCCCCTGTACTAAATGAAAAAAACAAAAAAACACCTATCATTACGAAAATAACAGAGGGCCGCCCAAATAGCTCAGAGGATTAAAGCACCTGCAGGGGTCAGGATTCGATCACCAGGCCTGACATGCAGCCTCGCCCCCCAGGGTGCACTTGAGACTATAATCCCAGCTCTTGGGGGGCTTGTACGGGGCGGGGATCACTACAAGTCTGATCTACTAGTGAGACACTGAACACCCTATAAACCCTTTCCTAAAATACAGAGAGAGAGAGAGACACAGACAGACAGACAGACAGACAGACAGACAGACAGACAGACAGAGCGCAGTACTGGGGGATGAGTGCTGCCCTACCCTCCAGGCTCCATTTCCGCCTCCTGGTCTTGGCTTCTTTTATTTGCACCCCAGAGCACTCTTGCAGTTATGCTGCAGATCAGTAGAATTAAATGAGAGCAGCGTGGAGAGCGCCCCTGTGTGGCTGACAACCCTGAGGAAAGAGCGGAAGGCAGCAAAAGCAACAACAGTCAAAGACAGGCCTCTTCTATCCAGGCTACTGGGGGGCGTTGGGGCGGTGCCAAACCGATCAGTAGACCGGTTAGGTAATCACCCACCTTGATCCTAGTGTCTTACCAGGAGTCAGTCACACACTGTCGATTCAGCCACCTGTGACAAAGCCTCACCTATGATGGCATGTGGCTTTGGGGGGACATCTGGACACAGCTGTCACAGGGATCGAATCCAGGACTTATCACATGCCAGACAAGTGCTCAAGGCAGAGCTGTACCCCAAACCCAGTTGAAGCCTGTGGTGGATTGACAGCTCGTGGTCACTGTGTAACACCCAGCTGAACTAACCCAGCGTGGAGCTGGGCGTGGCACGCCAGCCTGAGGGTGGCTGCCAGCAGCCTAAGAGGCGGAACCGGGGAGGAAGATGCTCAGAAGCTGTTGGGATGCCGTCGATTTTCCTGGGCTGCTATTGGTTCTCCTGAGGAGCTGTCCTGCTGGCTTTCCTGATGAACTCTGCTGTTCTTGTGTCAAAGCTCGGAACCTTACTGTCCCTGAAGATGGCTACAGTTCATTTTGAGGGCGCTCTGGTCACCTTCAACATCACTTCCTGGCTCTGGAGGGGAAGATGGTGCACTGCTCAGCCTCCTGGAAAAGCTTGTCACACTGGCTTTCCCGATGTGGACTTGACCGTTCTCATCATTGGAGGAGCCCCGAACCTCACTGTCGCTAAGGGTGGCCGTGGTACCTTTCGGAGGAGCTCTGGTTCTTATCTGGAGCATTGTTTCCTGGCTCCAGTTCCGATCCCTCAGCCGGCACAGACCCTTCATTCCACTGGCACAGACTTGGTAGCTTCCTCCACTGACCTTTGGGCCTTCCCAGTGCAGATCCATGGAGCGGGCCTGCATGAGACATTGTCAAGGGCTCTAGGCCTGCAGTTAGACTCATGGGAGGCACTGCTGGGGATCCAGGCCCTCAGCTGGATTCTTTGGTCTCTGTGTACCGATTTCCCACACTTTCTGTCTGCATGTTCTTTGGATGACTATTATAAAATAATCTTATAATTAAGTGCCCTGTATTGTTCCCCTTGAAAAACGCTAAATTACAATGAGGCCTTAGAAGGAGTCCTCCTGAAAGATGATGAAATAGAAGGTCTTCCAGATTTCTGTCTTGTGTAATTGGGTTTGGACATCACTGAAACAAGAGCAATTTTAAACATGAAGCAAATCAGTATGGTCTCAGCTGGGCATGGTGGTGCACACCTGTGATCCCAGCACTCGGGGGGCTGAGGCAGGAGGAGCCCCTTGGGTTTGAAGCCAGCCTGAGCTGCATAGTGAGTTTAAGACCAGCCTGAATTACAGAGTAAGACCCTGTCTCAGGAAGAAGAAAGCATCCGTATAGTCTGTCTGTCCCTACTAGAATGTAAAGTTATGCTCCAGGCACTCACGCATTTGTTCATTTTGTTTTTATTTATTTTTGATTGTCCTGAGACAGTTTCACTAGAGTTCAGGTGTTTTCCTGACACCTAAAATGGCATGTTGGTGCTCGATAAATATTCGCTCAATGACTCTTTCCCTGTGCAGTCCCACAGAGATTGTTGGTGACATGGGCAGTACAGTGTCCACGAAGCAATTTGGAGCCAGGCCTGAGTGGGTTGAAAAGTGACCTGTGCCAGGCATGGTAGCACAAAGCTATAACCGTAGCATTCAGGGAGGCCGAGGGAGGGGGCCCCAAAATTCGAACCTAGTCTGCGCAATTTGGTAACTTGGAAAGATTAAAAGTTTGTTTATTTATTGTCTTCTTGAGACAGGGTCTTGTTATGCAGTTCAGGCTGGTATTGAGCTCACTTTTGTAGCCCAGGCTGGTCTCGAACATACAGGCTGGTCTCGAACATACAGGCTGGTCTTCTCCTGCCTCAGCCTCCCAAGTTCTGGGACTACAGGTGTGCACCACCACACTCAGCTTGCTTACTTATTTTATTTATTTGATTATTTTGCGGGACCAGGGTTCGAACTCCAAACCTTGCATTTACCAGGTAAGCACTTGTGCCACGGAGCCATCTCCCCAGCCCCGAAAAGCATTGCCCTGAAAAGCATTGTTTAAAGAAGAGCTGCTGTGTAGCTCAGAGCAAAGGTCCTGGGTTCAATCCACAGGAAAAAAAAAAAAAAGAGTGGGCGTGGGCGAGGAATTCGAGACAATGAGTTAATAGCCCAAACTTTGAAAATCCTGTCTCAGAAAAACAGGAAACGCGGGGACAGCAGCCACAGGGGCCAGTTTTACCCTTGGGAAAAAGGGACTCCTCGCATGCCGCGTCAGTGCCGCCGGGAGCCACCAGAGGGCGCGAGCGGACGCCGAGGGCCGGGAGTCGTGCTAAGCTCCCCAAGGGCACAGAGAGGGGTACGGCGTGTGGGGTCAGGGCCACTTCTACCGGGGTCCGAGGTCAGGGAGTGGACGCAAGGGGCAATCTAGGCTGCGTCACACGTCAGCTGTTTCCGAATGACATTGCAGTGTGGCCAGAAAAGAGAGGGCAGCGGAGCTGGAAGCCGAAGGAGGAGGAGGAGCGCCCTGCAGCTGGCGTTGCGGTGGGCGATGTAGCGCGGGGAATACTTCCCTGAATGAAACCCTTTATTGAAGTCAAGATTTCTAGCCGGCAGTGCTGGCCGATACCCTTTACCCCCGGCACTTGGGAAGCTGAGGCAGGAGGATCACCATGGGTTCGAGGTGAGCTGCCTCCACCCCTCACCCTCCTCCCCCATCTAAGGCAACTACGTTTAGGCCTGGCCGTATTTGAAACTGTACATTTAGAATTTCATGCTGTCGCAATGAGACTGCAGGCCAGAAGAGACGGGGTGAGGACTTGTTCTGGATTTTTCTTGTATCCTGTCTAGCACAGGCTGCCTTGGTTGCTGTAGGGCCTTCCCCAGGTAACCTTTGAGACACAGAGGCATAGGAATTTTAAATTTCAAAAGCCCGGGCTTGCCCAGCATCGCGCATCGCTGCACGTTGTTGCAGCGCTCAGGGGACTGAGGCAGGACGAGCACCACGAGGCCCGGACCCGCTTAGGCTACACGGTGAGCTCAGAGCCAGCCTGAGCCACGCGGCAAGACCCTGTGTCAACAAACTGCAACCATAGACAGCTACCCGTTTCTTCCACCTTGGCCCCATGCCCCAGGGGGTGCTTGGCTCATGGCCTTGCAAACAGAAGGAACCCCACGATTATTTATTTGACCAATCGCTGCAGACGCAGTAGATGCTGATGTGACTCTCGCTGGGAACCCCTTGAAAATTTGATCCAAATCCTCCTGGCCGCTTGGTCGTATCCGGAAGGTTAAGTGTTTTCTGCAGATGAAATAATAGTATGTGATGGCCAGCTTGCCAGCTTAGCGGCAGGAAGAGGGCCTTGGCTGTGGTGGTAACACAGACTTCGTTGTGAAGATTGAGTTTGCAGGAGAAAGAGCCAGGAGGGGTTTCCAGACATTACAGATGCTGTGCAGGTGCCCGACAATCAAAACATAATGCGTGCAGGCTCCCCTCCGGGGTGAGGATGGACGACGATGGTTGGGCGGGAGAACCAGGACGCTATGACGCAGGCGCTGATTGCTCGCTGCGCTCTGGAGCAGAGCTGCCCGGAAAGCACCCGGGTGCTCCAGACCGGGCCTGCGAGGCGCTGGGTGCTGAGGCGCTGAGGTGCTGAGGCGCTGAGGTGCTGAGGCGCTGAGGCGCTGAGGCACACACCTTAGGAAGAAACTCGTCTCAAAAAAAGAGAGAGGCCTGTCCTGGAGATTTCACTGCTCCTCCCACAAGGAGGACTTCTAATGCCGTCTTGCAAACAGGCCCTGAGGGAATGCTCCAGCGGCCCTCCCTGGTCCTTCCGGGGGAGCCGGCCTGAACCTCTCCTGCGCTGCACTGCCCGTGGCCCCCCAGGCTGGGGTCCCCTCAGATTTCCTACAGTCAGTATTTTCTTTTTTGATTTTTGTCTTTGTGGGTACTGGGGCTTGAACCCCGGTTCTTCACACTGAACTACGTGCCTAACCCTTAAGATTCTCTCCATATTCTTCGCTTTGCTTTGGCCCTGAGAGTGACACTTGGGCTGTGTGTGCTGGCCAGGCAACACGGCCACCACGCCGTGCCTACGACCCTCAGTCTCTTAGGGTTTTTGGATTTCCAGACACAGAAGGGAAATACAAAGGAAGTCACTTTTTTTCCTTCTAGTATTTGTTTTTTTAATTTGTTTGTTTGTTTATTTATTTACGTTATGGCCGGCTCAGCCTGCCCTGGGGGTGGGGCTGGAGCAGCATGTGTTGCCAGGGATCAAACTGCAGTCCCTGTGGTTGTCTAATCTTGCCTAAGCCAGTGCTTTAGTCCGCTGAGCCGTCTTGCCAGCACGAGCCATCTCACTAGCCCTGTCCTAGTATTTGTACAGTCTCTTTTGTCATATCCAGATCTTCTTTGAATTTGGAATTGATCCTGGTACACATCATGAATCAGTCTTGTTTCCAAGTGGCCACCCAGACCATTCTGAGTAATTTATTCCTAAATAAAAATTTGTAATCTGATTTGAAAGCTGGGGTTGTTGGTCAAAGTTAGAGTGTTTGCGTAGCGCATGTGAGGCCCTGGGTTCCACTGGCAGCACTGCAAAAGAATAATGAGGAGGGTGAGGTAGCGCACACCTGTGCCCCAGCACGGAGGAGGCTGAGGCAGGAGGATCGCTGGGAGCCTGGGACCAGCCTGGGCTACACAGTGAGTTCAAGGTCAGCCTCAACTGTATAGCAGACCCTGTTTTCAGAGAGAGACAGACAGAGAGACAGAGAGAGAAGAGAGAAAGAGACAGAAAGAAAGAGAGAGAGAAGAGGAGAGAATTAGAAAGGAGGGGAGAGGGGAGAGGAGAGAGGAAAGAGGAATTGGGGGAGGGTTGTTTCTTTTTTCTTCCTGGAACCAGGGATCAAACTCAGGACCTTACATTTGTCAGGCAGGCACTCATGCCCCCCGAGTTATCTCCCTGTTCCAAGAGAGAGAGAGAGAGAGGAGAGAGAAATCTGATTCTAGAAATTCTACTTTATAATTATTTATAGTATTTGATTATATGTTAAATACTATAATAGTCAAAGTTATGAATGAACAACCTATTTTTCTTCAAGCTTTCAACTATAGCTTACAAATCTAGTGAGTTATCTATAAATCACTTAATTTTGTATTAGAATTAAAGTCATATCATTATGCTTTAATTCATGTTTAATTATCTTATACATTTCAGAGATTAAAATCCCTTCAGCATTTTAACACTGTTTCCCAAATTAATCAGATTGTCACAAACATCGTAGGTTAAGGCCAAAAAAATGTATAAGTAGAGGAAATTACCTTCTTTGAAATGTACATCGCATTTGCAGACTGGCTTTCCTCCTCCTACGCACAAGGGCTGGGGCAGAGCGTGTACTGAGCTCCGAGGCCCTGAGTTCAGTCCCCAGCTTGGGGCAGGATCAGCGGGAGGCAGCACATTTCAATCTGTCATCTCAAATTTAATATATTTGATTTTTTTAATCAACTCATACATCAGTATGTTATATTTATTTATTTGTTTATTTACTTATTTATGGAACCTGGGATTAAACTCAGGACCTTGTGCTTGCCCAATAAGCGCTTATTCTATTGAGCTGTCTCAGTAGAATAGTTTGCTGGTTTGGGCAGTTTTGTTGTTTTTGTTATTTTTCCAGTTCTCTGTCTTTACTGGCAGGTGTTGTAGGAAAACCGTGTAATTGTCATTTTTGTGGTGTGGGAGGGAAGGAAAAGAACAGCTAACTGGAAGCTACACCTTATTTAAAGAGTTTAAAATGCTCTAATGTGCTGTACTACATCATTTATTTATGTCATTATTTGAACCCAGGGTCTTCTCACTGAAGTAGTTCCCCCGCCTTTACAGTTTTTCCTTATTAACTTTTTATCTTTCTTGCTTGACTAGGCTGGGCTCAAACTTGCAGTTCTAGCTCAGCCTCGAGGGTGCTGGGAGCCTAAGTAGGTGGCACTGAAGCCTCTAAACATCAGTGTTTTATTGTATTTTTGAATTTTTGTCTTTTTGAGACAGGGTCTTGCTATGCAGTTCAGGCTGGCCTTGAGCTCACTTTTATAGTCCAGGCTGGTCTCGAACTCGCACCCATCCTCCTGCCTCAGCCTCCCAAGTGCTAGGATTACAGGCGTGCACCACCACACCTGGCTGAACATCAGTGTTTTAAACCAGGTGCACACCTGTAGTGCCCAGCACTCTGAGAGGCTGAGGCAGGCGGAGTGCACATTTAAGGCCAATCTGGGCAAAGCAGCAACTCAGCAAGATCCTGACTCAAGATGTAAAAAGGGCAGGGGATGCAGCTCAATGTGAAGGCCTGGGAACCACTACCCAACACCAAACAGCAACAACAATAAAACAAACACAAGAGAAAACTAGTATTTACTTATTTTGTCTTTTTGAGACAGGGTCTCATGATGCAGTTCAGGCTGGCCCTGAGCTCACTGTGTAGCCCAGGTTGGTCTCAGACTTGGCGATCCTCCTGCCTCAGCCTCCCAAGTGCTGGGATTGCGGGGGTGTGTCACCACGCCCGGCAGGACACTCGATTTTAACAGCTACAGTGGAATAAGCTTGCGTGCCACCTGCTTGGGCTCCCAGCACCCTCGAGGCTGAGCTAGAACTGCAAGTTTAAGCCCAGCCTAGTCAAGCAAGATAAAAAGCTAATAACGACAAACCGTGAAGGCGGGGGAACTACTTTGGTGAGAAGACCCTGGGTTCAAATAATGACATAAATATGTCATTATAAATATGACATAAATAAATGACAGCACATTAGAGCATTTTAAACTCTTTAAATAAGGTGTAGCTTCCAGTTAGCTGTTCTTTTCCTTCCTTCCCACACCACAAAAATGACATTACATGGTTTTCCTACAGTACCTGCCAGTGAAGACAGAGAACTGGAAAAATAACAAAAATAAGGAAACTGTGCAAACCAGCAAGCAGGCGCCCAGCAGTGGCTGATTTAGGAGAATCGAGAACGCGAAAACCCAGGTTGCATCCTAGAGTGATAAACTGTGCCCTCGAGAGCCTGGGTGGGGGTAGCGAGGTGCGGAAAGCAGGAGGATGCACGAGGGAGGCTGAGGCGGGAGGGTCTCTGTGAGGTCCCAGCCTAGCCTGGGCTGTACGGCGAGTTCACGTTCAGCCTGCGCTACATAATAAGACCCCATCTGGGGCAGGGAAGGAGCGTAAAAAGAGGGTGAAATTTGCTGAAAGCAGGGGTGGGCCTCCCCCTCCTTATCTCTGCTCCCTGGTGACAGCAGCACCGGCTGGCCCCGCCCTGTGGAAACCTGCCGGCTCTGTTGGGAACTCAGTGGAAGAAGGTGCAGAGCGTAGGACCCAGATCTGCACCCAGAACCCACTTGCTCTGGAAAGGTGCGTGTCTCTTCCAACCCTGGAAGACTCTAGGGAATCGGACCAGACCCAGGAGCGGGATCTTGAGATACCAATAATCAGGATCCTTCCGCGGGAGGAGGCCTACGCGAAGGCCCAGTGTCCCCTGAGCTTCCCACTGCCCAGTCCCGACTATGCCCGGCAGCTCATAATCCTCAGGTTTTGAGGAGAGCAGGACGTATTCACCACCTCCCTCATAGGATGTGCAGCCCGGGAGGGAACCACGCACGCGCGGGGAGGGGGTGCTCACTAGGGAGGTCTGGGGAGCAGGGGCGACGCTAGCCTGCGAAACACGACCGGCGCACAGTGAGAAGGAACAGTCCCAACCCTGGAAAGCTCTGAGAGTACAGACATGATGAAAATTGGAAACGCAGTAGAAGGATTGGAAGGGAAAAGTTGGGGTCTCCTGCCAGAAAGGACCAAAGCAGTGGATGGATGGAGAGAGAGAGAGAGAGAGAGAGAGGAGAGAGAGAGAGAGAGAGAGAGAGAGAGAGAGAGAGAGAGAGAGAGAGAGAGAGAGACAAAGACAGACAGAGACAGACAGACAGAGACAGAAAGCGCTCCCAATGGTCCTCTTGCCTCAGCCTCCCAAGTGCTGGGATTACAGACACACACCACCACACCTGGCAGACACCTTGTTTTATTTTTTTTAATTTAATTTAATTTTAGTTTATTTAAACCTCATTTATTTATTTGTGCTATGGCCGGTTCAGCCTGCCCTGAGGTTGGGGCTGTGCTTGTCTAAACCTCCCTAGGCAGGCGCTTTATACTGCTGAGCCATCTCGCTCAACTTCCCAAGTGCTGGGATTACAGGGTGCATCACCACGCCCAACAGCCCCAATTTCAAATTTAAAACAAAAATATGAGTATTAAAACACGGTATCTGCAGCCTGGGCTACCAAGTGAGCTGAAGGCCAGCCTGACTGCATAGCCAGACCCTGTCTCAAAAAGACAAAGATAAATAAAATGAAATAAAATAAATTGGACAGTAGGGCTGGCTATGGTAGCATACCCCTGTGATCTCAGAGCAGGACACCGAAGCAGAGCCATGCTCTGCGTGCACTGTCTGAGTCCCCGCCTCTCTCCTGTGGCTGATCAGGTAACAGGATCCTTCCTCACTAATAAAGGATCACATTTCATGAGGTTTTCAGGACACTATTTGAGCCCCACTCTGGAATTCCCTAGTTATCTGTGATTTCCAGTGGGAGAAATCTGATCTGACGAAATAGCAGTGGTATGAAAGTAAAAGAAGAAGGACCGGTGAGATAGCTCAGCGGACTAAGTGCCTGCTTAGGGAAGTGCAGGGGCTGGGGTTTGATTCCCTGCCCCACATGCCGCACCAGCCCTGCCCTCGGGCGCACTGAGCCGGCCACCAATACTGGTGATGCAGGCCTATAATCCCAGTGCTGGGGAGGCTGAAAACAAGAGGATCACTAGGAATCCAAGCTTCATAGAGAGACCCTGTACCAAGTACATTTTGAAAAAGAAGAAGGAAAGAAGAAGAGGAGCAAGGCAGGTTGCCTACCAAATTGGAGCTCTGCTTCCTGAGCCAGACCCCTACCCAGAAGGATCCTCAGTGCTGCTCTCAGTGTGTGGTGTCTGTGATTATTTACTAAGCATACAAAAGACTCCTCTCAATTACGCAGTCACAGAAACTTTAGCAGGCCGGCCAGACGGCTCAGCAGACTAAAGCGCCTGCTTAGGCAGAGCACAGCAGCCGGGTTCGATCCCTGGCATGCTGTGCCGGCCCTGCCCATGGGATGCTCTGAGACAGCGACTGAGACTGGGCATGGCGGTGCGCACCTGTAATCTCAGGGATTGGGAGGCCGAAAACAGGAGAATCACTACAAATCCAATCTACGTAGTGAGACCCTGTAAATCCTGTCCTAAATAAAAAAAAAAAAAAAAAAATAGAGAAATCAGATAATAAGAGACCTGACTGAATATGATTAGGAAGGTAGACCTTGATGAAGTGTAACTATGATGGAATATTGTTAGATTTCAACGAAGAAAAAAAATGTTCTTTTGGAAGAGGCAGTATCTGACCAGCAACCGAACGAAGGGGAGGGAAGGAGGCGGGGAGGGCCCAGTCTGTTGTCTTGCCTTTTTTGTTTTTCAAACTCCCGGAGATCCTCCTGTCTCAGCCTCTTGAGCACTGGGGTCACAGTCATGTTCCACGATGCCCAGCTATTTTGACTCTCCCTACTGGACACTGTACTGGGTTTGGGCTGGGGGTCGGTAGTGGAATAATTGCCCACCATGCAATATTCATAGACTTTAAGATTTTCAAAATCAAGGGCTGACCAAATAGCTCAGTGGATTAACGTGCCAGCAAGCAGGCGCAGAGGCCAGGGGATTCGATCCCTGGGCCTGTTCAGCCAGCCCCAACCCCGGGGCGCACTAGATGGCAATGAAGACTGGGTGTGGTGGCACGCACTTGTAATCCCAGCTCTTGGGAGGCTGTAAACAGGCGGATCACTATAGTCTTGTCTAGTAGTGAGACCCTGAACACCCTGTAGACCCTTCCTTAAAATAAAAAAAAAAAAAAAAAGATTTTCAAAATCAAGATGAAATCTATAAGGATAAGTTTAGAAATGCATAGTCCTTAAAATGAGCTACCCCTACACAAGATACCATCTAGTCAGGCATAGTGACACATGCCTGTAATCCCAGTACTTGGCAGGCCGAGGCAAGAGGATTGCTGTGAGTTCCAGGCCGGAATTACGTAGTGTGTTCAAGGCCAGCCTGAACTGCGTAGCAAGACCCTGCCACACACAAAAAAATGAAAATAAATAAGTAGATAATGTTATGGTTGGTGTCCAGTTGTCCCTCCAAAGCCTCATGGAAGCAGCTTCTGGAGTTTGTGATCAATTTGTGATCAAATGCTGGGATTATGGGTGTGAGAGCTACACCCACCCTGGGGTGGGTAATTTGCATATAATGTAAGGAGGGGAGAGAGGCCTGCTAGCTGCAGCAGCTGTAGCTCCTCCATTTTTACATTTATTTATTTATTTAGCAGTACTGGGGATTGAACTCAGGACCTTGTGCTTGCCAGGCAGGCACGTATGCTGCTGAGCTATATCTCCAGCCCTGTAGCTCCTCCCTTTTCTCTTTGTTGATTTCCACTCCCAAGAATGGCTGTCCTCTGCCCTATGCCACTCTGCCTTGGAGCCAACTGAGTATGGATTGAAATCTCTACTGTGAGCTAAATGAACCTTTCCTTCCTTAATTTTGAGTATTTTATCCCAGCAATGAGAGAAGAGTAACTGAGCCAGATAGATACCATCCAACTCACAAAGGTTGCTGTGGCACCTCTTAGCTCTTGGCAAGCTGTATCTAACCTTCGTGCTGTGCAACAGTTCTGTTTACTGCCATCTGGAGGCCCCCTCCTCTCGCACATGTAATTAATATGGGTCAGTCACACACAGGCTCTTGACCTCTTTACTAGTTGGTCATTAATATTGTTCTACATACTACTATCCTTTTTTTTTTTTTTTTTTCCCAGAACCGGAGATCGAACTCAGGACTTTGCACTTGCCAGACAGAAACTTGTGCCCCTGAGCTATCTCCCCAGCCCATACTACTATCCTACAAGTTGTTGTACTGTCTGCGGAGGATCCTTGGCATCATTCAATGTGCCCTGATTATTTAAATTGTCCCAGCTACTGTCTTGAAGAGACTCTGAATTTTCTTCACCATAATTCGTGCATCACAGCCATCACACAGGAAATGCACACATCTCCAATAAGTTTCTTGAAGTAAATTGTTATGAGTTAAATTCTTGTCCAGGACGTGGTTATCGACAGGTCCGCTGGGTCGTCATGGTGGCCAGTCAGCAGGGCACGGAGATCCCTTTACCAAGGATGAGCAGCCCTAGACTGACTTCCGTCTTCCTCCCCCGGATAACCAGGGACTTCCTCTTTGACTTTTCCCACAGGGGACAAGCCTTCCCCAGTGGCAGCCTATTATGATACCATAATACCTATGGAAGCTCCACCCCCAAGCCGGCCCGATAAACTCTCTGGGGGCCTCTTCCTCCCCCGGGAACATCACTTCTCTCTGCCAGCTCTCCTGTGCCAAGCAATAAAGGACTTATTTTCTCCCAGTTCTTTTTTGCACCAGAGGAAGGAACCGTACAGTTACCCTGAGAGTTTTCAATATACATTGCCAAGACTAATTATATAACAACTCATGCCTCCTAAAGGTTTGGCAAGAGCACGGTGCCCCAGCACAACCCCAACCCCAAACACTCCTCTCAGAAATCTTTTCAGACCTCTCGGTTTTCCTTTGTTTCACCAAAACAGGGTTTTGTCACTTACTAAAAAAATCACTACCAGCCAGGTGCGGTGGCGCAGAGTGCTGTAATCCCAGCCTCTGGGAGGCTGAGGCAGGTGGAGGCTGTGAGTTTCAGGCTAGCTTGGCCTACGGAGTGTGTTCAAGGCCTTCCTGAACTGCACAGACCCTGGCTTTAAAAGGTCCTGCTCACAAAAACATCTCTACCAAGCCGAAAGAAAATAAACGGTAGTGGGGTCAGACAAGGAAGTTGAAAGGAAACTCAATCTGTAGTTTGTTGCCTTAAAACTCTGGGTCAGATCTCCGCTCACCTTAGGAATATTTGCATTTAGGACAAGTTGGCAAAACAAGATTTTCTTGTCTTAAACTGACCTCACCTGTCTTGGCCAACTTCCAGCCTGAGGCCACCAAAATGCGAAAACCAGCTGGACATGACGTCACAGACCTGTAATTCTAGCCTGCGGGGAAGCCGAGGCAGGAGAATCAAGTCCTCCTTGGGTGATTTAGCAGAAACTGGTGTCAAAAAATAAAGGGCATGCTTGTAAACCCAGCACTCGGAGGCCGAGGCAGGAGGAGTGCTCGGTAGGGTGCAGCCTGACTGAACTGCATGGCCTGACTGTCTCTTGGTACATACATGCATATGTGCATGCGTACATACATGCATACATACATACATGAGTAAAGGGGCTGTGTGTATAGCTCAGTGCAAAGCCCCTGTGTTCAATCCCTAGTACAAAATGAAAAAGCAATTTTTAGGACTTACAGAGACATCAGATTATCAGCTTTTCCAACATTCAGTTCCAGACCCCCCAGATCAGTGCTTAGAAGTCTTGGATTGTTGCCCTAAACCTATCGACACTTTGGCTTCCAGGAGCAGCCGAGCCCAGCAGACAAGCTCCCCTTGCTAAGAAAGGGCAGTCGTCTCATGGGGACCAAACTGTCCATCAAAGCCAAGGATAGTGGCGCACACCTGTAATCCCAGCACTAGGGAGGCCGAGGCAGGAGCATCACTATGCCTGAACAGTGCAGTGAGACCCTGTCCCCCAAAACCAAACTCTCTCCGTCCATAAGGATTGCTCCAGGCTACAGAAGGAAGGATTGAGGGCTGGACGCTGGCCTAACTCAGCCAGTCCTTAGAAGCTGGGCTCACACTTTTGGAGGTACGAGTCTGAACCCCAGGACCAGCGTGAGCCAAGCCCCTGCAGCTGTTCTGCGTGGGGTCTTTTCTCTCTTACTTGCTAACTTTGCCCAACAAATCTGCGTTTAATGCAAATCAGAAACCTACTTGGTAGACAAGACTGAGGTCTCCTCGCCCTCTTTGCGGGCCCTCCTCAGACTCCATGTTGCGACTGCAGGAAATACCTGTTTCTCTGGAACACAAATCCTCACAGGGCCAGGTCTTGATTTTGAATAGAATGAAAATTGTACACCAAGCAAGCTTGGGGTCGCAGAAAGAACTTGGCGAGTGAGGAGTGGGGAGGGTTCTGGACCCAGCTGACTGAGTTCTCTCAGGTGCGTGTCACGTTGTCCTCAGTAGTTGCCTGTAGAAACTGCAGGGAAGATGATAGGGAGCATATCTGTGTGCAGTGTCACTTGAACCCATGCCCTGGGGACCCTTCCTCAGGAGAGCGTATGACCAGCACTGCAAACAATTGCCTTCTAAATCAGTACCAGAAGAAGAGTTAATTGTGCAAGGAATGGCAGAAATATTTTTGTGTGTTGGTAAAATGAGCAGTATGCAAGACGGTTGTGCCACGCATGGTCTCCGGCCATCGCTCCACAAGGCAAGAAGTAAGGTAAACGTCTCAGAGCCTCTAGCATGGCAGCTCACTCTAGAAGGCTGTTCTCAGAGCCCCTCCTCTTAACAGTGGTTTTGTGGCTTGGTCTTGCTGAGGTACAATTGATTGTGTCGTTACAACATGGAGCCTCTGCCTCAGAAACATTCCTGCAAACGCTGCGGGATAGCTCCTGAGTCAGCAGCCAAGGACGTCTCCGTGGGGGGCAGGTCGCATGGTCATGTTTTATTTTTTTAAATTTTATTTATTTATTTATTTTTGGTATTAGGGATAGAACTCAAGGCTACATGCATGCTAAGCAAGTACTCTACCACAGAACCACCTCCCCAGCCTGGATTGAATTATTTATTACTTTCCAGTTAACTAAAAATTCTACATTATGTGTTATAAAGAATATGGGTATTAGGGGCTGGGGAGATAGCTCTGAGGCACAAGTGCCTGCCTGGCAAGTGCAAGGTCGTGAGTTTGAACCCCAGTCCCGCAAAAAAAAAAAAAAAAAAAGAATATGGGTATTAAATCCAGAATGCTTTGCAGAGCCAGGACATGACATTTCTTGATTTGCTATTAAATAATATTCATTATAAAGGAAAGTTGAAGTTCAGGGATATGAGCTAAATCATCCCAGACAGTATCACTCCAGAATGCATGCTGTAGCTGCTGTAACATGCAGTGCCTCTCGGTTATGGACCGAATTTTGCCCCGATCTCCCAATTTCTGTGGATGATGTGGATTCCCTCATCCCCAGTGTGACTGCATGTCTTGTCTTGTCTCTTAGAGTCATTATTCAAGTGCGGAAAGCTTGGGTTTGTTTCTTTGAGTGCTGGAATTCGTGGCATCTCAGTTAACTACCCAGATGCACTGTGGGTTTAAAAGTATGACGTGAATGAGCTGCGTCTCACGGGGCTTCCATCAGGGCCTGTGGCCCACACCGTCATGAGTTTCAGTGCAGTCTGCACTGTGGAAATGAGATTTGTTTTAGATAAACAAAACCCTTTGAGAAGTCGAATGCACTATTAGGAGTTCCATTACTGAGAAGAGACACATTTTACTGGGGATTATCCCAAGGTCTTTACACTGAACAATTTCTGAAGCACTTAAAAAAAGAAATTCTTCTGTGACAGGTTTTTGCTAAATGTCTTTTTTTTTTTCTTTTATGGCTGGCTCAGCCCACCCTGGGGGTGGGGCTGGCATGGCCTGTGGTGCAGGGGATCAAACCATGGTCTCTGCAGGCTTGCCTAAGCAGGCACTTTAGACCACTGAGCTATCTCGTTGGCCCTGGTTTTTGCTAAATTTCCCAGGCTGGGCTAGAACTTGCAATTGTCCTGCCTCAGCCTCCCAAGGGCTGGGTTACAGGTGTGTACCAGTATACTCAGCTTTGCCTAGCACATTTGTACGCATAAGACTGAAATAATTGGAGACCACCAAGGGGACAAAGGGCAGGAGCACTTCTGGACCTTAGCTCAGGACTGCTGCCGTTAAGAGTGTGTTCTGTATTTCTCTCGTTGTTACAGGAAATAGGCCGCACGTGGGAGGTAACGGCCCCTAGGTTTAGGAGAGTTTGTTACACTGGTGGGTCTCACTGGGATTCTTCCCAAAGGAAGAAATGTCCCGTTAGCAGGGTTTTCTGGATATTTTCACCTAGTTTTGATGGATATTCTTGGTGGGCATTATTTAAAATTTTAATTTTGGGGGCTGGGGAGATAGCTCAGGGTCACAAATGCTGCCCCCCCCCTATTTTTTTCTTTCATTTCCCCTTCTTTTAGTTAATCAGAAAGATCTTTTTCAGAGATGTTGGTATTTAAGACTGTAGGGGAGGTACCGGATCTGAGGGTCACTTGAAGGCTGATACTATTTGTTTATTCTTTAATAAACGAGGTGAGCCAGGATAAGAAGCAAGGTTCTATTAAGTATATGAGCAGGAGGTCTGTCAGCCATCCCAACAAATCCAGCTGTGGCCGCCAGTTTCCCAGGGAGCTCGGCTGTTAGGAGCCTGTCTGCCTGGCCTGCTGGTTTATTGCTTCTCACAACTTGCAAGGGGGTTTCCCCAACAACACCAGACTCACCAGCTTAGTAGCAACATTCTTCCTCTAAGAATAAGCAAATGGAGGTTGGGCTGTGAGGAGGTCCTGTGCCCTGTGTGTGTGTGTGTGTGTGTGTGTGTGTGTGTGTGTGTGTTGTCTTTTCTGGAAGGATCTTGATATGCATTTCAGCTGGCCTTGAGCTCACGTTGCAGCGCAGGCTAGTCTCAAACTCTCAAGGATCCTCATGCCTCAGCCTCCGAAGTGCTGGGATTAAAGGTATACGCCACCATTGTGCCACTGGCCCTTTAGTTTTGAAAAACTTCCCCAGCTAGGGAATCAGTCTGTTCTTGTCGTGTGACAAGGGCTCCCTGAAGTGCTGAAACATCAGCCTCCATTTGAGCGCCTCACTGTCAGTGTCATCGTTGGCTTACGCACATGGCGGGGGCACTGAGGGTTAGATTCCCTGCACTTGCTGTCTGGGCCAAGACTGGCAGTATCGCTGAATCATGCTTTTGGTGAGGTTGGTGGCATATATGGGACCCTACTGGCCTGAGGGGTCAGGTACAAGATAGGCGGGTGCACAGAGGCTGGAAAACACCAAGTGGACCCCGTTAGGCAAATGAAGAAGGTTCCATGAGGTGCTGTCGGGGGCCTGTGGCAGCAGTCAGAACATCGCTCAACACGATTGGCCAGGACATCGGGCTTGCAGAGGAACCCGGGAGGCACGTGGGCTACACAAGCCGAGTGGGAGCAGACACAGGTTGGGAGTGACCGTCACCTCGGCCTAGGAGAGGCAGTGCACAGTGCATCCCTTAGTCACACCAATGTAGGAAAGAACAAAAGTGACCTTATGGGGGACACAGCCCAGAACTCTAGGGAAGACACTGAAATGAAGAAGACGAGGGGAACTAGGAGCCCAACGGGGTAGCAGAGCTCGTATCAATCAGGGCAGATGTGCTGGTGTTCAGCGTCTGTCCAGCTTCCACCGTGGGTAGACTGGAGTGGGATTTGAGTGCGTGGTCTCCTCAAGGTTATTCTCACGGGAGTCGACTTCTCTGGGCAGACCTCCAGCAGTCATCGGGGTGGTCTTTCTTGATCCAAGGGAAGGATCCATGACTGGATCCTGGAAAACCCTTCCTGCCAAGAGAGCAGTCAAAATAATTGCATAGAGGCCCCTGCAGGTGGATTGTAGGGCTCTTTCTTCCAAACTTCACCCCACACTAGGTCCGCTGGTTCACAGTGCAGGCAGGCGTTCCCTGGCCTTTACATTCTCACGTATTTGAGAAAGTTCTTCCCTCGTAAGCTGTTCGTGCAGACATGTGTTACTTAGCTGACACAGGTGTCCCTGGAGATGGCTGATTATGAGCGGCTCTCCCACACAAAGCTTCAGGGGCTGCGTATCCCATGGGCCCTGGGGAGCTTCAGGCCTTGAGCAGCACTGTGGGAAGCAAACCTGTCAGGGTGCCTGAGCCTCTTGGTGATATTTAGTCACTATTAGCTCTAATGTCCTATTCATTCTTTCAACTTTTCCAGAGCTTTGTGGCCCCGTATCCTGTATGTAACTTTCATCTGAGTTTTAATTTTTCAGTCAGCTTCTGGGTTATTTCTGATACAAGTGCAGGACCATTACCACTGCCTATGGTTAGGGGCAGCCCGTATCTAGGGCCCATTTCCCTTAGTAATACTCTACAGACTTCACTGGCTTTTTCTGCTCCAGTGGGAAATGCATCCAGCCACCCAGAATCAGCATCTTTCGCCCGTCGGTGTCCTTTACAGTGGGTAATGGTGACCTTTATTGGTTTTCAAATTGCATTCAGGAACTGGGAAGCTTCATCCTTCTTTTTCATTTTTTTCCCTTCCTCTTTGAGGAGTCTACAACCCCTGTTCAGCATCCCATGGATGTGGATGGTAGTAGAAGCATACCGTAAGTCAGAGTAGCTGTTCACCTCTTTGCCTTTACCCCAGTTGAGAGCTTGTATGAAGGCCCATGGTTCAGCCCACTGGGCAGACCAGTCTGGGGGAAAAGGCTCTGCCAGGAACATCTCTTTTGTGGTGACGACTGCATGGCTGGCCTGACATTTTCATTTTGACTGGGCTACGTGACAAGGACTTCCTCTGCAGATCCAGCTGCCTAGAAAGAGCTCATCAGTCAAAGCGAGGTAGTCACAGTCGGCGGGCCAAGCTCGGCGGGCAAGAAGGTGGCCGGGTTCAGAGGCGCAGGTGCCTTCCTGGCAAGTGCAAGGTACCGAGTTCGATTCCTGGTACCAAAAGGAAAAAGTACTGGGAAGTGAGCCAGGGCTTTTTATAAAGCAGTCCTTGGCATTGAGTAACTCCGCTATTTGAAAGCCAGCGGTGTCCACGGCTATTTAGTAACTTGGAATTGCATGTGGGACTTGGACTGTCAGATTTTGCCCCAGGGTTTATTTGTCAGCTTCTTTGATCAAGAGGGCAGTTGCCACCAGGGCTGTCGGGCAAGGAAGCCAGCCCTTGGCACCGAGTCTGGGCTTCCTGATGAGTCCGCCTAGGTCTTTCCAAGGACTGAGCCTCTGTCTTAGAACCACGCCTCTGTTCCTTAGCAGACAGGCCAAGGGGCCTGGCTGGCTGCACCAGGACTTCCTAGCTTTGGAGCAGCTGCCCATGTTTCATGCTCTGGGAGAATCCAGTTTGTTCTAAGGTGCTGTTTATTAGCTCTCTTGACGTTTCTTTTCCAGTCTGCATAGCATACAGAGGCTTATTAGCCTGTTCGGGCAACCCCAATATCCAAATCTGACGGAAGCCTGCGGCTTCCCGGAATTCTCTAAGCTGTCTTTCATATTCAGGCCTTGGAACGGAACAAATGACTTGTTTTCTCTTGGGGTGCAAGCGCCTGAGTCCTTTTGCTAAGTCAAACCCCAGATAACACACTTTTTGTTGACAAATTCAGGCCTTTTTGCAGGCGACGTTATAGCCTGCAGCCAGCAGATGGCAGACGAGGGCTTCTCAGCCAGGGCTCTGCTTTGCAGCAGCAGGCGTGGCAGGGGACAGAGGTTGGTCCCCGGAGGGCGTGACTGATTGCAAGCCCCTGAGGCCCGTCTTCTGCTCCACTGCTGGAAACAGGTCTGCCTAACCTCCTGGTCATGCTGGCCAGGCACGCGCAGGCGCCGTCCTTCTCGGGGGCTGTCACAGTTAATATCAAGTCGGGAGCCATGGACCCGCGTGTGAGGGAAGCCGGGAGAAAAGGTGGCTCTCACTTGGCGAGGCGATCTCATCCCAGGAGAGGAACAGTGCACGCAGGCGCGTGTACGCATTCGTGTGTGATAGAGTGTCCGCCAGTGTCGCGGGACGCTCTCTGACAGAATTCTTTTCAGAGGGGCTCCCTTGGCGCCCACACTTGGACTTGCCAGGAGGTGGAAGGAAAGACGGGCTGAGCTACAGCTGAGTGTCCAGCTCCACTGGTCACTGTGAAATGTCATAGGTCTTCCTCCCATTCGGGCAACGACCATGGGCTCCTGGGGACCCAGTCTCATGGAGCCCAGCCTGAGACGCAAGCTGGGGTGGCTCCAGACGGTCGGGTTTCTTTTCGTCCCTCGGATGGAGCAGATATTCATCCTGACAGAGCCCAAATGTCTGCGGCGACCACAGTCAGCTGCTAGGGCCCAAGCTCCGCCTCCAGTTTTGGGTTATGGGGTGTGGGCCCCCTTGTGTGGGGTGCCGGGGGGGGGGGGGGGGGGGGGGGGGGGGGGGCACCACCCTGGTGAGGTGCTCTGCTTTCCTAGCATCGCAGGCAGGAGAACAGCTTTCGGCTGGGTGCTGTGATCTGCGTCACGTCACTGTTCTTTCTCTTCTTTTTTCACTCAGTTTATAAAAACCTTTTGGGCGATCTCAAGTAGTTGGGTGACATTTATGCCAGCGAAGCCGTTGACCTTTTGAATCTTTTCCCCAGTGTCAGAGGCAGAATGGGCAACAAAGGCAGCATTGACGCTGTGTTGGCTTTCAGGAGCTGTGGGGTCTGAGGGAGAAGAGGCCCGCGATATGCTGTGTCAACATGAGAAGTTTGGAAGTTTAACTAAGTGACTCAGCAGGGGCCAGGGGTCCTCAGTCCTGAGCCTGTGCCAGAGCAGGGCAGGAGAGGGTGTGGGCGGCCTGCGGACAGCATGAGGGAGGACAAGAAGAACTCTGCCTCCACCCCGCGAGTAGCTGGCATGGCTGGCATGTGGCCCTGAGCTCTCTCTGACTTGATTTTCTTGGCAACAGGACTTCACCATGTAGTTCAGGCTGGCCTTGAACCCACTACCTACCCCAGCTTGAACACCAGCTCACAGTGATCCTTCTGCCCCAGCCTCCTGAAAGCTGGGATTATAGGAACATGTCATCAAACCTGGAGTGACCTGATACAATTTTAAACTTACTCCCAGCACTATGATTCTGTGACTCTAATCTCTAAGTAAAATGTTCATAGATGTTACTTCTAAATGCTGAGTTATCAGTGATGTCAGAAATATCATATCACACTTATCTTTCTTTTTTAAACTTTATTTACTCATTTATTTATGTTACGGCTGGCTCAGCCTGCCCTGGGGGTGGTGCTGGTGCAATATGTGGTGCCTGGGATCGAACCGTGGTCCCTGAGGTTGCCTAACAGCTTGCCTAAGCAGGTGCTTTAGACCACTGAGCTATCTCGCCAGCCCCATACCACACTTACCTTTCAAAACTCCAAAGTTAATGTGGCTGCCAGGTTGGACTTGGTTTTAATTTTTTTTTTTTTTTTTTTTTTTTCCAGGACCGGGGTTTAAACTCACAACCTTGCACTTACCAGGCAGGCACTTGTACCACAAGGCTATCTCCCTGGCCCCTTTTTCTTTTTTTTAAATTTTTCTTTTATGTTTTTGGACTTGGCTTTAAATTCTATTGCCTTCTTCTCAATTACAGATAATCTTCAGATGGTGGAAGATCTCTCTGAGGAGTGAATATCGATCAGCAAGACCTGGAGAATCAAGAGACAGTCATGAAGACTTTCTCGATGATTCACATCTTTAGGGTAAGGCAAGGAGAATGTTACGTATTTGTTGCTGTTAAGTCCTGAACAATTACTAAAAGACTCTTCTAGGGGGGTGGGGGGGTTGAACCCTAGGCCTCATGCGTGCTAGAGAAGGGCTCTTCCACCAGTTACGTCCTGAGACACCTCATAAGTTTTTTTTTTTTTTTTTGGTTTTTTTGTTTGTTTGTTTTCTT
>PVKN010002334.1:0-18762 GCA_004027915.1 Capromys pilorides | reverse complement strand
TGCCACCATGCCTAGCCAAAATGCTCTTTACTTTACTTTTCTCTTTTCTTTCTTTCTTCCTTTCTTTTGTGTATTTGGTACAGGGTCTCATTATGCAGCTCAGACTCATAGTGATCCCCCTTATTTCAGCCTCCTCAGTGCTGGGATTGCAGACACGCACCACTATGCCTGTTCTTAATGGCTGGCTCAGTGCACCAGGGGGCAAGTGTGGGGCCAGAGCCAGGGCTGGGCAGCATGTGGTGCTGGGGATTGAACCCCTGGTCCCTGTGCTTGCCTAAGCAGGCTCTTCATCTGCTGAGCTATCTCACCAGCCCTGGGATATTGAGTTCTAACAATACAGAAAACTGTTAATATGGGCCAGGGAGATAGCTCAGTAGAATTAAGCATCTGTCTGACATGTGCAGGGTTCTGAGGTCAATCTCTGGTACCACCCCCCTCCCCCCAAAAGGAAAGAAAGAAAGAAAGAAAGAAAGAAAGAAAGAAAGAAAGAAAACTGCCTGTATATCCTAAGTTTCTTTGGGAGAACCCTTAAAATTTTTAAGTTTCTAGGTTAACATGTAGATTCCATTAGAAAAGTTAAAGCATATAAATGTAATTTTTGCTACAATATTTGATTAAGATGAATTTCCTTTAGTTAAAAATAAATTAAAAGGCTACTTTGGGCTAGAGTGGTCTAAGAGCCTGCCTGGCAAACACGAGTACCCAAGTTTGATCCCCAGTAATGCGTGTCGTGTGGGCCCAAGCACCTAGGGTGCACATTGTTGGTACTAAAACTGGGTGTGGTAGTGCACACTTATAATCCCAGCTCAGGAAGGCTGAGACAGGAGGATCACTATGAGTCCAAGCTGCATAGGGAGATCCTATATCAATAAATAATAATCAAAAATTAATTAATTAAAAGGCTGTTTGAAAACATAATCAAATGACCAACTCCTTAAACTCTTGTGTAGTTAGCCATTCATTTAAGTTTTATTTTATTTTTTGTTTGTTTGTTTGTTTTATGGGACCAGGGTTCAAACTCATGACCTTGCACTTGCCAGGCAGGCACTTGTGCCCCAGAGCTATCTCCCCAGCTCTGCCATTCATATAAAATATCTAATTATTTTCTAAGAAAATAAAGAGGGTGCGATGCTGTGGGAAAGCCTGTGCCTAGCGTGTATAAGGTTCTAGGTTCCATCCCCAGTACTCCACCCTTCAATAAGGTCTCGGTATATTTTTGCTTTTTCTTTTCTCACAGTGTAGATCAAAACCTGGGCCTTACTGGGAAGATAGCTCAGTGACATAAGTGCCTGCATGGCAAGTGCAAGGTCCCGAGTTTGCTCCCTTGTACTGAAAAAAAAAAAAAAAAAAAAAAGAAAACCCAAGGCCTTGTGCATGCTAAGCATGGTTTGTACCACAGAGCTACATCTCCAAACCCTCCCTGACTTTCAGCATTAGGATTTTCTTGAGAAGTTATCTTTTTTTTTTTAAACATAGTTAGGACAAGGTCTATAACATCTCACTATGTAGATTGGACTCATAGTGATCCTCCTGTTTTCAGTCTCCCAAACATGGGAATTACAGGTGTGCGCCATGCCACCATACCCAGTCTCAATCGCCCTCTCAGCTTGCCTTGGGGGCAGGGCTGGGACAACACATTGGGGATCAAACCCAGCCACTGTGCTCTGCCTAAGCAGGTGCTTTAGTCCAATGAGCTATCTGGCCTCCTCTGAGAAGCAATCTCTTTTGGGGGTGTTTTTTTTTGTTTTGTTTTGTTTTCAGTACTGGGGATTGAACTCAGAACCTGTACTTGCCAGGAAAGTGTTTATTCTACTGAGCTATCTCCCTGGCTTGAGAAATAATCTAAATCATGTAAAACTTCAGTTTTAATAGAGATTCCTCTCTAATTTTCCCTCTGCTTCTTTCCTTTTATTGAAATATAACCTTACTCTCTCACTTTTCTCTCACTGCTGAGACAAAACACCTGGCACCCAGAATTATGGAACGAAAGGTTTATTTAGTGCACAGTTTGTGCAGACTTCAGTCCATACCGGGCTGGCTCCAGGGCAGGGTGGCCTGGCTGGCGCAGGGGCAGTGCTCCAGGCAGCAGAGGACAGCAGAGCAGAAGAGCACAAGAGCGGGGAGCGAGCCTCTTTTCCTCCCTCGTGTTGTCACCAGGCTATCCCAGCATTCACACCATCTCCGTGTCCTCTTCTTGCAAAGGCCCAGGAGGTTTACAAAGTAAAAACCTTGGCTCACTATTGAGTCACCTAGGTAAACTTCTAAACTTCTCAAATTTACAGATGCATCAGCCATTACATTTACCTAGCATGCAAAGTCCCTAGGCTCAACTCTGCACACGCACACACACGCATGCAGGCACCACGCACATACACACTTATACATACACTAAAGTTTTAAAGAGCTTATTTGAGTAGATAGCAACTCATGGATTAGGTGATGCAGAACCACAAGCATTTTGGCCTCTACCATGTGAACTCAAGGAGAGACTTTCACAGAGCTTGCAGAAGTGAGGCAAGGAAAATACTGACTGATTTAAGTGGCAAGTCACCAGTCACAGGCTAGCTGAGTTTCTGCTAGGTGAGGTCCCCAGACAGAGGTTAGTTGACAGTTTCTTACTGGGTCAGTTGATGTTTTGTTTTCCTGGGCTATGACCATTCATTCTGAGTTGGGTTTTAATTCATTTAGGGAAAAAACTCAAAATCCTGGAGCCACCTCAGTCTAATGACTTCCAAATTATTATATTTTTTTGTGGGGGGTGAGGGGGACCAGGGATTAAACTTAGGACCTTGTGCTTGCCAGGAAGTTTCTTATCCTACTGAGCTATCTCCCCAGTCCCCCAAATTATCTTAACATGAAAATTAAAATTAATTGACCTACCTCAATATGAAAGTCTCAAACATAAAAAGTAGACAGAAAGTTTTTTTTCATGGACGCCAGTGATCCTGTAACCCAGCTTCTGCAATACTCAAAATGTGAGGGCCCAGGATTTAGCTTGGTTTTACAGCACCTTCCTGGAAAGTGCAAGGCTGCGAGTTTGAGTGCCAGTACTAAATAAAGAAATAAATATGTGTCCAAACCCTGCAAACAACCAACTATTCCCACAGGAGTCTCATGAAGAAGGTCCCAGTTCTTATATTAGTTCATCTCAAGCTCTTTAAGGTATATGTCCCTGAGGAGACTCTTTTCAACTATGACCTTTAGTAATTGTTACTTAATAATAAAACCTTTTTTAAAAAAATTTATTTATGTTGTTTTTTTGAGACAGGATCTCACCGCTTTTCAGGTCGGCAGCCCTGTGAGGGATGGGGTTACAGCTGTGTGTATCCACATAGGCTGTTAATCAAACTTTAAACTAAAGGGCACGCTAGAGATTCTTCTTAGTCAGTAGGTATCTGTTTGATATGATGTCACTAGTAGGGTAATATAAAATACTTGCATACGAATGTTCTCATTTTATTGTTACAATATCCTCGTGCAATAAATGCTCCTCTCTGCATCTCACAAAGGAGATTCAAAAAGGAGGTAACCTTCCAGGGCCTTACAAGGAATGGCTGATACTGGAGGACCAAGTGTGGAGAGTTAAGAAGTTCAACTTCGGGTGGACCTTTGATGAGAATCAGCACTCTTTATGAAGGGATCCTATTACTTGATGTTACAGTATGTGAATTTGTTTTGGTCACTGTTAATTGTTAATTGTGACATATCAAGTAGGCTGGATTGAGAAACACCTAGCAGATTTATGAAGCACAGTTCCAGGAGTATGACTGACTGAGCAAACTGAGGGAGGAAAACCCACCCTGGATAGACGGGAAAGGAGAAAAGAAGGAAGTGCCCCGTGGTGCTTGGGGGCGTGTCCCTTGGACGCCAGACTTCAGTTTTTTCTGCTGTTGTTGCTAAGTACATGGTGTAGACTGGGCTTACCTTTTCCATCTTTTCTTTGTCATACTCCTGAGATTCTCTGAAAGTCTTTCTTACGCAAAGCACCTGTCCCTCCTACATCCCACACCCCAGCAGGTCTCTAGAAACCCGAGTCACCCACCTGGCAGTCTTGGCAGAGAATGCCGAGGCCCTCAAGGCAGCGCTCAGCTCAGGCTGAGCTTTCTCTCTGGCCTCTGAGAGGCGCCTTGCTCTGGGCCCTGCCCCGGTCTTCTTTTCTGACTCCTCATTCTCCAAATCCAACTGCTGGGGCTCTGGGCTAAACCCTTGAGCCTTCTCCTTTCTGTCTGTCGTTATGCCCTGGGGCATCTGCTGCAGTCTCTGGCTGTGATGCCACGGTTGGGCACAAAGTGTCGAATAGATGTCCCGAGCTCGGGCTTCTCCGTGCAACACAATGCTCAGATACTCGTCCAACTGCACCATTGGCGCAGCCGCTTGAGTGTCTGGTAGATTTTCAGCTTGTCCCAAAAGAGCGGCTGACCTCAGCTTCTCACCCCTGAAAAAAGTTGAGGCCCCAAGTCCTGAGGTTATCATTTAACCTGTTCTTTCTGTCACACAGTAGATCCACCCCAGCCACAGAGCCTACGCGGTGGCAGGCCACAGCCAAGGTGACTCTCAGTGAGCCTTCACCCCACCCTGGAAGCCACACTATCCCTGGCCCTTCAGTGGACCAATGGGACTCAGAGTACGTGAAGCCTGTGACTCCCTCCCAAGGTCAGATGATGAAGATGCAGCCGCCTCTGTACCGAGGGTTCTTTCTCACTCCGTCTGTCCATTTGTCCCTTTCACTCTCTGGTGGAAGCCAGCTGCTGTAGAGGACTCTCAGTCAGCCCTGCAGAGAGAGCGGCCTGTGCATCCCCAGGGGCTTCAGCCAGCAGCCCTGTGTACGCTCTTAGTTCCCAGGGTCACTCGAGGCCTCTGTGACACAGTCCCCCCAGAGGCCTTGATGACAGCCTCTTGAGAGTCCCTGAGCCAGAGAAACCTCTCCTGGGTTCCTGATCCTCAAACACATGGAGATACCAGGCAACTATTGTTTCAAGCTGGGCAATTTGGGATGCTTTGTTTGAGCCACAGTGGGCACCCAACGCTAACCTCCCTCGAGACCATGGCAGTAGCCCTCCCCCATGGTGCTCTTCCTCCCTGGGCTCTGCTCTGTGCATGCAGCAAGAGATTCGGGCCATGGGCTCCCTCTGCCTCAAACCCTCTGGTGGCTTCTTGGCTCCTATAGGGTAAAAGTTCAAATCTTATTTCTTTCTATTTGATGCTGGGTATTGAACTCAGTGCCTTGTCCTACAAGTAAATTATATCCCAAATTCCAGCCTTTGGCTGGGCATGGTAGTACACATCTGTAACCTAGAGGTGGGATGCTAAAGAAGAGGGATTCCAAGCCTGAGAGCATATGTGCTTCGAAAAACACAATCAGGGCCAGGAGTGGAGTTACGTGCCTGTAAGCCCAGTGCTGTGGGAGGGTGAGCTTTGGCAAATTAGTGATTTATTAAGAGTCTGACTCAAAAAGAGTTATGAAAGGGATAAGGGTGTGGGTCAGAGGAGATCTCATTTGCATAAGGAGGTGACCCTGCCTGCTGTGTGTCCCCCTGGCCCCCAGCCTTCCAGAATCTGGGCCACTCCAGAGGTCTAAACCCCAGGCCCTCTGTTAAGTGCAGCCTATGGCTCAGCCCCCCTGTCCCTCCTTGAGGCTCACACATTGGTGCTTATTATGCTTGGAATACAATTTGGGGGGTGGTGGGGGACTGGGGCTGGTGCAGCATGTGGTGCCAGGGAACAAACCACAGCCTGCACTTGCCTAAGGTTGCCTAAGCAGCTGCTGTAGACTGCTGGGCTATCTCGCTGGCTCTTGGAATACAGTTTTCACGTTTGGTCTTCTTATCACGTATCTATTGTCAGTTTACTTTATAGCCTAAAGTTATTGAAACTTCAGAGGGAAAAAAGAAAATGGAACACAGTCCTACAATATTTTCTTGGTAGAGACTTTCTGAAGTTTCTCCGAGCAGGTTTTCAGCATGTTTAGTGATCCTCCAGCCTCAGCCTCCCCAGTGCTGGGATTACAGGAATCTGAGGCTCTGGGGCCGGCACAGCATGGTATGTGGTGCTGGGCATCGAACCTGGGTCCTTGTGCTTGCCATGCTGGCACTTAGACACCGACCTATCTCCCCAGCCTTTCTTGGCACTTTAAAGCCTTCAAAATATGTGAGCCCAGTTATACTGAGGACTTTTTTCCTTTCTTCTTAATAGCAACAAAACCACCATTGCTTTTTCTTCTTACTGTCTTGGAGGGTCAGGGGTGCTTCCTAAAACCTACCCTTTAAGGCTGAGTTTTTGTTTTGTTCTTGTGTTTTGAGACGTCTTGATATTCAATTCAGGTTCGCTTGAAATGCAGTATGCAGTCCAGGCTGGCCTCTGATTTGTAGTGATCTTCCTGCCTCCTGAGTGCTTGGAGTAGAGGGGTACATCAACACATCCAGCTAGAGGTTGTTTTTTTTTAAGTTTATTTTATTTTCTTAAACGACATTACATATTTGTTTGTGTTATGGCCGGCTCAGCCTTCCCTGGGGGGTGGGGTGCGGCGCAGCTTGTGGTGCCTGGGAGTGAGCCTTGGTCTCTGCGGTGGCCTAAACTTCCCGACGCGTGCGCTTTAGACCGATAAGCCATCTCACCAGCCCAGCTAGAGGTTACTTTGAAATGTTAATATCTCAAGAAAGATCTTCTTTGCTGTCTTCAAGTGCTCAGCTTTCCAGCTGGGGTCTTAATCATATAAGAATTTGCAGCATGCTGGGCATGGGGGCACTTGCCTATAATCTGAGCACTCAGGAGAACAAGGCAGGAGAAGTGCCATGAGTTCAAGGCCAGCCTGAGCTACATGGCAGGACCTTATCTTAAAAAATGAAATAAAAATAAAATATAATAAAAATAAGTGAAAATAAATATTTTATATCAGACCTCAGCACAGGATGGCGGTGTTATCAGGTAGCTCCTGCTGAAAGTGGCTCACCAGGTAAATGTTAGGGAACCCTAGGTTGTTCGCCTCTCCCTCTGGACTTGGACTTCAGGTTCTTCTTATCTTAAACAAAGATTTCAATAAAATGAGCAAAAAGCAGTGGCAACGTTTACTAGACCAAGTCAAAGCAAAGTTTGAGGGAGAAACTGGCTGTGCAGAGCAAACTTGGGCCAAGTAAGAGGAGAGAAGGCGTCTAAAAGGACACTCTGGAGAAAGCAAGACACACCTCCGTGAAGAAGCTCAACAGTGGTTGTGGGAGACCTCCGAGCTGCGCTCTCCTGAGAAGCAAAGCCCCCTCACCTCCGTTTTTGCCCTGACCTTTACTTCAGCCCTGTTCCCCAAGATGTGCAGAGCTGGCTGCATGGAACCAGATGTTCCCTTAGCTGGCTGAAAGAAAATGATCGAGTCTGGCCATGGGAGGATGTCCCAGCTGAGGCCATGTACCAGAAAGAATTATACCCTCCTGGCAGCACAGGTGCCGGCCTCGCGCCTTCAAGCTCTCTATCGTGTCGATGATCGGAGGCCTCTGTGCCTCGCACATTTCTCTGTTTGTCCTCACAGCCATGCCTACAGAGTTTCTCTTCCCTAGCACTTTGCCTCAATCTCCACCTACCTCTTTGGTGGGTCTTGGATTAGTGGCCTTTTGTTCCACATAGAATGTTGATCATCCCAGAGCTCCTCAACTTTTTGTGTTTTGCATGCATGTGTCATATTGCCAGGTGGGAGACCTCAATGCTCCTCAAGGGTTGGTAAGTAGTAATATAGCGGAAAGAATCTCTAACCTGCTAGATATCAGGTAGGAGCCCATGTTCTTTAAAATTGAAGAATGAATTCTATGAACAATGACAGTTTCAGAGCAGAATTTATTTACTGAGGAAAGAAAGCTTCTGTCTGAGAGAAAGAGACAGAAGCGGTCTCAAGTAGGCTTTTAAGGATCCTGCCTTTTCAAGGGATTTTTAGAGGGCAAAACCACCAGGTGAGGCGGCTCCAAGGTGGGGAATAACTGGAAATCACAAAGTGGGGGTGATGTAGGACAAAACTATGGTCAACCAATAAGATTACAGTTATCCTGGGAATATTGATTCAGTGGGGATCAAGTGGGGGAGCAAGTCATGTAGCAAACAGGCGTGAAAGAGAACAAGGACTTTTCCTGGAGAGAGTAGACTGGTGGCTCTTCCACAGTGACATTTAGAATATCAGTCACTGCTGTTCCTCCATAGGGACAGTATGTGGGTGAATTCTTTTCATCTTTTTTCTTAAGGTCTAGCCCTCAGGGTAGGTGTCTGTGTCTCCCCATAGCTGTGATGTATTCCATCTTCTGCACTGGCTTTTCTGAGGGCTGAGGCCTGTCTGGCTGCCTGGGATGTTTCTACCTAACCTAGCTGTCTATAGCAGTAGGCTCTGCCTGGCATCTAAATCCTTATTATATTGTCCAGCATAGTAAGTTGTCATGGAAACACACGAGAGCTTCTGCATATGGGTACTGAGAGGTAGTGCTACATAGGCTCTCACTTCTCAGACTGACATCAGTCTAGACCGTGCTATTGAAGATCTGCTCCAGTTCTTAGGAGACGTTCATGGAACTGCTCTGCTCATTTGTCTGGGGTCTCGTGATGAACAGATCACACCTCCTTCCTGAGCCAGCTGTGCCATGCCCTACTCTTCTGACTCAGAGGTCCCTTTGACATAAAGGAAACAGATGTAACTCCTGACCTGGTAAATGTCAGATACACTGAGCTCATGTTCCTCCAAATGAAGAATGAATACTGAGGAACACTGGAGATTAAGGGTCGGAAAATTTAGCTGTGTGCCATGGTGCACCCCTGTAATCCTAGCACGTAGGAGGCTGAGGCAAGAGGATCACTGCAAGTTTGAGGCCAGCCTGGGCTACTTAAAGTAAGTTTAAGACCTGGTTAAACTACATGGCAAAATCCTCCCTAAACAAATAAATAAATAAATAAATAGAAAGTATTAAGAGAGAGTGAGCTCAAGAGACAGGAGGGGACCCAAATGTGAGTTGTTAATGAGCCACTTCACCAAGGAAGTTTTATAGAGCAAAGTCACAAGGCGGGAACAATGTGGGTTAAAACTATGATTAACCAGTAAGATTGCAAGGTTAGCTGTCTAGGTGATGTTGATTCAGTGGGAAGACAGGTCATGTACCAAGTGCACATGGAAAGAACAAGGAACTTTTCTAGGAGGGGATGGATCAGGAGGTCCTGGTCACCCCCCTGGGTGACTCCATCTAGACTCTGCTGGACCAAGTGATAGCATTTGTCTTGTTCCCCGAGGAGGCATGTAGGCTTGGTCATTCTGTCTTTTCCTTGAGATCTGGCCTCTACCAGATGCACCTCTAGCCCCTCATCCTCAGCACCGACTCCCCCCAGAGCCCAGCCCTGCCTGGTTTTCTACAGTACTTCTACCCAACGTAGCTGTCTCTAACACCCTTTATGGTATCAGTGGGCATGGGCTTTGGTGCCTACGAAGGCTTTCTGCCTTGGTTTAGAAAATGATGGCCAGTGGGCTAGATATCTGAAGGGATGTGTAAACTGTATAGCCTTAAAATGCTCCTGTGCTCTGTGAGATCTCTTTGGGTCGGACATCTAGCAAACGTTTATAAATGTATTATACATTGAAGTCTTTTTTTCTTAACTGTAATCAGCAAGGTATGATATTTTTTGCTTCCCCGTTGTTGGTCATCCTTGCTAATGTCTGCTAGCCAGATGGCACTTGGAATTGAGAAGCAACCGAAGCTCTCACTGCCCGGAAAGGGGGAAGCGTAACTGGGACTTCTACATCAACACGGCCCCATGCCCCTTTGCGAAATCAGAGAGCTCAGCCTAAACTCACCATTCTGCCTCCTCCACAGGGACCCAGTGTGGTTCACTCGCAGAGCGCTTGCCTGCCCTGTACCTCGCAAGCCTCCAGCACGGGGACCCCTGGAATCCACAAGCATACCTTCCCTTCCCCCTGGTTGCCAAGCAAGGCGGCCTGCCTCCCAAGGTGTGTAAGTAGCTGTGATACCAGAAGCAGCTAAACCTGTCCTGACCGTTGAGCTTGTGCCTTTGTTCTTCCTTTTTTCCCCCAACAGTGACTCTTGTCCTCTTTCTTTTGCTCTCTGTTCCTTAAATACAAGAACAAGCCTGAGACGCCCTGCTGGTAGGAAGGAGTCCATGACAGGCTGTGAGCTCTTCTTTAGGGTTTTGAGCACAAAGGGAAGATGTGAGGTGAAACGGCGAATGGCAAGGACTTGTGGCCAACGGCTAGAGTAACGCTAGAGATAAGCCTGGAGAGCTGCAGGCTGGGTGGCTGTCTGCCAGGAGCAGGGCTGAAGAACGCGATGGGAGTTGTGAGGCGAAGCCTTGGTTCTTGGGCCTTATTGACCCATGATTGTACATCTTCAGCAGCTGTGAAGGTGTGAGGGGATGGGAGAGGCTGAAAGTAGTCTCTGTGCAGCCTAGGATGGAGTCACCACTCAAGCTGATGGACTGATTTCCTCATTCTTTATTGAGACTGGGTCTCATTCTGTAATTCAGACCGGGTTTACACTCCACTACACAGCCCCAGCTGGCCTTGAACTTGGAATAATCGCTCCTGTCTCAGCCTCCCAAGTGCTGGGCTTACAGGCTACAACTCAGATTTAATGACTATATCAATTTGAACACCTGTCTTCCAAACCTCTTTCCACTCCTTGATTATTCAAAGCACTCTGTGTGTGTGTGTGTGTGTGTGTGTGTGTGTATCCCGTTAGTTTTCTATATAACATCTGCTTAAGGTACAAGATTGTATTAGCTGACTGCGAACTCTTATTTCTAAGAGAATGCCTAAACATGTCAGGGAAAAGTTCTATATCATCATTTTTATGAAGTCCTAATCTGTTTTTCTTTTTGCCTCTTTCAGTTGACCCAACTGTATCAGGGTAGGTAACAAACGGCAGAGAAAGCCAGACCAGTGATCAGGCGTGCGGGAAAGCAGCCGAGCAGTGCGCTGTACTCGGGTGCAGGCCGACTTGAAGGCCGAGCAAGCCGTCAGTACCTACACAAAAAGAGGCAAGGAGTTTTGTAGTCCAGAGAGGAGGGGTTGTCGTCGTGCCGCGGGGTCAGGACAAATTCCTGCAGTCAAGGTTTGCAGAAGCGTCAGGGCCGATATGCCTACGTTGCCAGTCTCTGGTGCTGGGAAGGAGGTCTTGTGCTTCACGACGTGCTGTTCTGTTTGTTGGAGAACAATGCCACCCATTTGTGTTATCCTGCCTTTTGTTGGATGGGGGGAGCAGCTTCCCCTTTTGGGGGGAACTTCAGTTTGCAGAGAATGGGGTTGCTGGAAGCCTGTGCCCAGGTCGGGCCTGACAGTAGGAATGAAAGAAGGTATAGGGGAGGTAAGGCAGAAAACGCGTAAAAGCAAAAGTCAATGAAATTTAGGAAACATTAAGGTGTTGCAAGATAATTTGGGGGGTTGGCGGAAGGTGGCAGAAAAGCCATGTGGGTCGGCAATTTTCCTCTGAGCAGCACCAGGGGTCTGGAGGAAGGGTCGAGTCAAGGGCCCTGGACTGGATTTGGGGCATGTCCCACCTTTCCTGCTGATTACCTTTGTGTGCCCACCTTCACGGCACACCCAGCTCAGCAAGGAGGGGCTAATGTAGTTCTGCTTATATTTTCTAAAATAACGATCTGTGTTATAGCAGTCAGATTGGAAAAGCCGGCACCAGGTGTGGTGGTGCATGCCTGTAGTCCTGGCACTTGGGAGGCTGAGGCAGGAGGATCATTGCGAGTTTGACCAGCTTGGGCTATAAAGTGAGCTCAAGGCCAGCCTGGCTACCTAGTGAGATCCTGTCCCAAAAAGACAAAAGCAATAACATTCTTCCATCCCTCAGCCTCATTTCTTGTCCCCTAGAGATGCCTTGAGCACTAGGTACGTGGGGTAACATGAACATAGAGCCAGACGTGGCTCCACAGTGGAGTCTGCATCTCTGGAGGGGGAGATGCCTTGGCCCCAGAGGGGTCAAGGTGCTTATCTACAGCAGAGACTGCAAATGTCTGCTTGTCCCCCGGGGAGCCACTGGCAATTGGATTCATGCAGCCATCTGCCCTGGCCCCGAGCCCTTCTTGACCAGGCCCATGGTATTTCTGTGGTTCATCTGGCTGGATTCTCCCATGGAAACAGGCCTTGTCGAAGGGTGCAGTCTGTAGGATGAGGCCTGGGCTTGGCACAGGTCTCTGACTAGGGGTCAGCGTGAGCCTGAGGCAGGTTCACCAAGGGGTGAGGACCCTGCCTTCAGATGGCAGTGGGCCTCCCTCAGGAAATCTCCAGGGCAGCAGGATGAGAAGACTGAGTCCCCGACCGAAGAGGGCAGCCATGGCCAGAATATAATTGCCTTGGTCCTGCTTGTGACTCAAGAGTAACTGAGGCTGCCGAGGAAGAGAGTGTCTCCTGCCACAGCTCAGCTGTGGAGCCACAGATGTTTCCTTGGGTCCACAAACTCCTTGTGATGTGACTCCACATCTGTCCGAGTAGATGAAGCCACTGCCACCCTCAGCCTTCCCGCTCCTCTTCTCGCCGTGTTTGTGTTTGGCAGCCCAATTTGGTCAGGTTGATTTACGATCACACAGGGAAGTGTAGTTAGTGGGACACCTGGCGCTAGCAGCCTGAGGCCCTGGCTTCGTGCCCCTATGCATCGTGCCCCTGCTCCCCGTCTTCACTACAGAGTGTGGTGCAGTTAAGTCATCACTAACCCAGAGAAGGAGGCTCTTGGCTCCTCCCATCATGCACCTGGGGCAGCACTGTATTCTCTCTGAGGCCTTTACTTCACCATTTGTTGAAATAAATTTTTATCTAGAAAGGCCCCAGCATTCCCTTCAACCCAGTAGTTAATTTCATGCACTACCACCAGGGGGAGCTAAGCCATAGCGACCGTGGGTACTTGGCCAACTGTCAGGCCCAAGAGCCGCAGGACTTGGAAATCTCTAAGTGCGAGTACATTTCCCAAGAGTTTCTTTTGTTACTTAGAATATGTGCTATAAATGAGAAAGTCAGCTTGGGAGGACTCGAAGGCTCAGGAACACGGTGAGTGCCCAGGCTAACACTGCAGCGTTCTGGAGCCAAAGATCAGCGATACTCTTGGTCTGTACCCTTCATTCTGTGAGTGGAATGACTGTGGCCTTGATGCTTATGCCAGAAGTGGTTATGCATCCTGACACTATTGCTTTCTATTTGTCTTTCATTCTTTCCCCTTATTAGAGTGTTTTTAGGCTGGACAAGGCTTGAAAGTAAACAATGCTGGCTGCTTTCCGTTGAAAAGTGAGAGTACGGGTGTACAGAGAGCCAGATGGTGCTTGCACTTTTCTCCTCCCCGGGAGGGACGGCGCACCAGGGCCAGCCAGGCAGGGGGATCAGTGCAATGCTCGGCTGTTGGGCTCAGGGGCTGCGTAGGCCATGAGGGGCTGGTGCAGGCCAGGCTGCCGCAGTGCCCCATGGCGGGGGTCAGCAGTCGGCACAGGCAGTCTGTGCTGGCCTCTAGGGCCCCGCTCTGTCTGCCTGCCTGTACTGTTCCTAGGTAGCTTAACTGTGTGTAATGGATAAGAGCAGAACACTCTGGAAGAATTTTGCAGTGAGTGTGGAGAGAGAGTGTGTGTGTGTGTGTGTGTGTGTATGTGCATCTGTGTGTGTGTATGTGTCTGCATGTGCATGTGTGCGCATCTGTGCATATACGTGTGCATATGTGCATGTGTATATGTGCATGTGTGTGGCTTGCATTTCTACTTGCCTCTCGCAGATGCTTCCGTGTCCAAGAAGCTCCTACTTGTAGAGTGACTGGCTGTTGTTGCAGCGCCTGGTGCCGCGGTGCCCATCAGTCGAGGGAGCTGATGCATCCCCCAAGGTAACTCCTGAGAAAGGTCAGCACTCCATTGCATTCTCCGGTAACCAAGGCAGACCTGTCAGCTAGCGAGTGTTCCCAGCGGGATCTTGGCTCTGCTGCTTAATAAGGAAGCAATCTTGGGCCTCCTGGACCTCTGCACTCCTGTGTGCACCTCTCATCTCCACCTCCTGCCCACCCTCTATGGATGCTGTGAGCACAGCCTTTGATCAGGTACATTCCATGCTTAGCATATAGTAGACATCCAACGAAGAATAGTTAACTGTTTTTTCTTTAATGCATTTGGTGCAGGGTCTCACTATGCAGCTCAGACACATAGTAATACTCTTGTTTTTTCAGCCTCCCTAGCACTGGGATTACAGGTGTGCATCACCATGCCTGATCTCTGTTGCCAGCTCAGTGTACCTGGGGGTGGGGCTGGTGCAGCATGTGGTACTAGGGATCAAACCCTGGTCCCTGAGCTGGCCAAATAGCTCAGCAGATTAAAGCATCTGCAAGCAGGTGCAGGGGCTCGGGGCTCGATCCCCTGGGCCTGCCATGCTGCTGCCCCTACCCCCGGGGTGCACTGAGGTGGCAATTGAGACTGGGCATGATGGTGTACACCTATAATCCCAGCTCTTGGGAGGCTGTAAACAGGTGGATCACTATGAGTCTGATCTAGTAGTGAGACCCTGAACACCCTGTAGACCCTTCCCTAAAATACAAAAAAAAAAAAAGAAAAAGAAAACCTGGTCCCTACTGCTTGCCTAAGTAGGTGCTTAGTCTGCTGAGCTATCTCACCTGCCTTTGGTTAGTCTTTTAATGCTCCAAGGGTTAGAGGTAACATGTGGTAACCAGCAGTCCCCAGAATGTAAGTAGTTAGCAGAAAAAGGAGAAAGCATGTTACCAAACCCAGTTCTCAGAAGACACTAGAAAGGGCCTCCAGGCCATCAGCTTCCAGCTGGACATTCAGTGGCTAAGGGTGGAAGTCTGGGGAGGCCAGGAAAGGCCACTGACTCAGAGGACAGGAAGTCAGAAGTCAGACACAAAGACAATGTCCTTGCGGGCATGGCTGACCGCAGGTTCGCAGAATTTATGCCCGGGGAAATCTCCTTTCTGTTTTGCAATTTGTCTCGTAGGTGAGTCTGAAGTACAAAGCCATCCCTCTCCTCTCCCTTTCCTCATCTAAGAAGACATTTCTTCTTTAAAACCTCACTTATTGGCACAGGGAGCATTGAAAAGTCAGAGTCACAGCTCAGAGCCTGTGATGCGCTCTGCACTGATGGTGGAATGCAATTAAAAAGGCCAGACCTTGGCTGACTTCAGACACAGCCTCGGGTGGTTTACAGGCCTGACCTTCCTTCCGGGTCGAGCTCTAGCACGGCCCATCCCTCCAGATCAGAGACCAGATGACAGAGAACTGGGCTCCTCCGTGCTGGCACAGGCTACCTACGTTCACCAGAGCCAAAGGGCGTTGGCGGTCAGTCCACACGCTTGCTCTAGGAATGAGCAGCAGTGGGTGAACTCTAACAGCAGTTAGATGAACTCTAACTAGGCATCGGTCACCTTGGGTGGAGGACCAAAACCTCACCCAGCTCCTCCAGGAAAGTCCTCCTTCGTCCCTTGTGTGCTTGCTACGTGATTTGCTTCTCCACTGATCCCATGGAATCAATTACCTAAGCAACTATACTTATAATCAGAACTGTGGCTGACCATAGTTTTGTCCCATTTCACACTAACCGTGTGATTTCCCATTGGATCAATATTACCTAAGGGAGTATGCTTGTTTTTTTTGTTTTTTGTTTTTTCTTTCTGTATTTAGGACAGGATCTACAGGGTCTCACCACGTAGATCCAACTCAAAATGATTCTCCTGTTTTCAGCCTCCCAAGTGCTGGAATTACAGGTGTGTACCACCATGCCCTGTCTCAATCACCATCTCAGCGCACTCCAGGGGTGGGGCCAGCACAGCAGGCCAGGAATTGAACCCTGGCTGCTGTGGTCTGCCTAAGCAGGCTCTTTAGTCCACTGAGCTATCTGGCTGGCCCTAATATACTTGTAATCTTGTTAGTTATTGTTTTGTCCCATCTTCTACTCACCGCACCTTGTGGCCTTGAGAAGTGGGATCCCCAGTTACCCACTCAGGAGACCCCTCTGTCCTTCCTACAAGTTTGCACCCCCCCTCAATAAATACTTGCAACTCCTAACTTCAGTAGTTCGTAGAATACATTCTGTGATTTTAGAGATTGAGATCCCAGAGTAAAAGACACCTAGCAGGTTGGGTGTTTTATTTCCCTTGTGTTCTCTGGGTTACGGGGAGGTCCTGTGTCACCCCTAGATCGTGTACCCTATATGATGCCCGTTTTGCTCTTCTGCCATGGCTGGAGTGCTGTACCAGTGCTCACACCAACCATGCCACTGATCTGCTCCTGACACCAGTCAATGTTGTTCTGCCTTTTGCCCAGTGCTGGGCTTTGAACCCACGGCCTCACCAGGCAGGTACCTGCCCTACCACTGAGCTCCACTCCAGGCCCCATCTGTCAGTTTGTTAGTTTGCATCTTACCTGAATTCTATATAGCATTTGGAATATTTGATAATTCCAGATTTTTTCCCTGCTCCTTCTCTATTTCCTTTGTTGAAAACTACCACTTCCTGGCTGCCTCATCTGGAATGGTCCTGGGCTAACTTCTCTGTCTTCTGTTATGTCCAGAGCATAGTTCCTAGGGCTGGGGATATAGCTCAGCAGCATAAGCACCTGCCTGGCAAGCGCAAGGTCCTGAGTTCAATCTCTGGTACTGTACTGGGAAAAAAAAAAAAAAAAGTCAGAGTGTCATTCATAACTGAGGGCTCTGAGTACCACTGTGTGCTGACCCTTCTGAAACACCCTTCCGGAACGGCTGCTCATCTGCCTTTCTTCTGGCCTTTCAGTCTAGTGGCACGTGCACCAGCCCACTCGGGTGTGTCATAGCAGCCTCAGTTCAGTGTGTCCAAACTGGCCCTCTGGATTTCCCCACACACTGACCTCCTCACAGCATCTACTTGTCCCACAGTTTTATTTTTCCAAGTCATTGGCATCACTAATTTTGTCCAAGCCCAAAACATCATCATCATCATCATCATCATCATCATCATCATCATCATCATCATCATCATTTTGGTCAGTTCATTAACCAGTCTAATGAGCTGTCCACTCAGAATACAAATACAATGTGACTACTCACTTTCTCCCTTGCCACTGTCCTGTAGTCGTGAGACAGGAGGTTAGGGTGTGGCATAGCTGGCAGGGGGAACAGCTGTGACCTGTTAATCACAGGAGCCCCATACTTCTCAACGCCCTGCACAGGGACAGCTCTGAGTTTTCAGTAGGGCGACCCCCGCACCGCCGCTCAGGACTGCCGTGCAGAAGTCCTCTGAGATTTCCTCAAGATCTAGGCCTCATGAAAGGCTACAGATGTCCCGCAGGGCTCACCGTCATGGCCTTCCACCTCAGGGCCCCCATGGTGGATTTTTATCTTGCTGTTTTCCTTGGCCCAGGCCACTCTGCAGAGCCGGTTTAGTGCCTCCCTCACTTTTCTCTTTGACTTTTTCTAATAAACTGCTGCTGCTTTTGGTTCGTTTCACTCACATCTTTGGTCAGGGACAATCAGAACCTGGAGCCCAACTCCAGAAGGACGGTGGGCAGCCCAGGCCTAGCAACGTGCGTCTAGTGAGCCAGCTTTAGGAGGAGCCATCTGCCAATGTTCTTTTTTTTTTGTATTTTTTAGGGAAGGGGCTACAGGGCGTTCAGGGGCTTACTACTAGATTGGACTCATAGTGATCCGCCTGTTTTCAGCCTCCCAAGAGCTGGGATTACAGGTGTGTGCCACTGTGTCCCATCTCAATTGCCTCCTCAGTATGCCCTGGGGTCAGGGCTGGTACAGCAGGCCTGGGGATCAAACCCCTGGGACAGCAGGTATTTTGACTGCCACTTTCGGCATTTCTGCCCTTTTCTCTCTACCACAGTGTGTTTCTATCTAGGGAATCAGGTGTTCAATCTCCTGACCTCTCTCCAGAGCAACTGGATTCAGTGTTGTGGAATTTGAGAGATATTGCTATTTCTCCCTTATATGTGGTAGAGTTGCCCCTAAAAAGAGAATAGTAAATGGTAAAAATAGTGAGTTCAACCTAATTTTCATTGTATCAGTAATAGAATCAAATCTCCATTACTCGTAGGCTAGTGATCTGCATGGACCTTATTTGTATCTAATCCTGTTTCTCACCATTATTGATCTTTGAAGGGCCACGCGGCTCCCTGCCTTTCTCAGCTAGCTCGTCAGGGGAATCGTTACCTGGGGGATTTGTTTAGGCTCCTGCCCAGGGGCAGGAGGTGGGAGAGGGCCTGGGCAGGGTGGCCCAGGCCAGCGTGCTGCAGTGCTCATGGTGCTGCTTGGCGGCCCTCAAATAGCCTCGCTTTCTCCACAGCTGGATTTTCACAAGCGACTGCCACTGGCAGAGATGTCAGGGCCAGGTGTGGCGGAACACACTGCAGTCCCAGCACTCTGGGAGGGTGGGGCACAGCAGAGCCCACCCTGGGCAGTTAGGTGACTTAGTGACACTCTGTCTCAATCAAAAGAAACATTCAAGTATTGAGGTTGTAGCTCAGCGCAGGGGCTTTGGGTTCAATCCCCAGTACCACCACCACCACCACCAAAAACAAGAGATAAGGGAAGATCAGGCTGGTGGCTGGTGGCCTCGAATGCCTCTGTAGTGCGGGAGCAGCGAGCCCAGGCCACATCCGCCGTGGGGGCTGGAGGCCTCCTCAGTGCACCTCTGCGTTCCCCAAAGTTGCCACCGTGTGACTCCCCTGCCCAAGCACCTTTCACATCGTCACCTCCACCAAAATCCACAGCTGCCTCCAAAGCTGGAGATCATAAACATAACCAGTCTTTTTCTCAGTGGTTCCCAAGGCATGTTAGGG
>PVKN010002333.1:0-43308 GCA_004027915.1 Capromys pilorides | reverse complement strand
GCTTCTGGCCCTTACAGGAAAAGTATATGATTAAAGAAGAAATGCCTGGGCTGGCAAGATAGCTCAGCAGTTAAGCACCTGCTTAGACAAGCACTGGGACTGGGATTTGATCCCCAGCTCCACATGCTGCCCTGAGCTGGCCACAGAGACCAGGTGTGGTGAGGCATGTCTGTAATCCCAGTCAGTGCTAGGGAGGCTGAAAATAGGATCACTGAGTGTGAGCTGTGTAGTGACATCCTCTACCAAAATACATTTAAAAAAACTATAGGTGGGAGGTTGGTGTCTGTCTGTCTGTCTCTGGAATTGAACTCAAGACCTCACCAGGCAGGCAGAGTGCCACTGAGCTGTTTCCCCAACCCTACGAGGTTTAAGTTTGATAACAGAGGAAAGCTAAAGGAAGAGTTTTTGAGACTTGTATTTAAAGTTGAGATTTTGCTGGGCATGGTGGTGCATGCCTGTGATCCCAGTATTCAGGAGGTCAAGGCACAAGGGATGGCTACAAGTTTGAGGCCAGCCTGGGCTACAAAGTGAACTCAAGTTCAGCCTGAAATGTATAACAAGACCCTGTCTCCAAAAAAAAAAAAAAAAACACTTGTTAAATAAATATTTTAGTAGATCTGAGGTTTGAAAATGGGATCTCAAAAAGATAGAACACTGCAAGACTCATGCTGGGCACATCATTCTTAAAAACAAAAATGACTGGAAATTAATCTTTTTTGACTCTCAAAATGTAGTACTTCTTAATTGTTTGAGACAGGGTCTCACTGTGTAGCCTTGGCTGACCTTGAGTTCATAGCAGTCTTCCTGCCTCAGCCTCCAGATGGCTGGAATTATAAGCATGTACCACAAAGCGTGGCCATGAGTAGAAAATTTTAAACATCTCTCAAGGATACATGAAGTAAAAAAAAAAATTCAAATCCTGGTGTTGGGACCTTTGGCAATTCTTAAGAGATGGACTAAGTGCCTTTTGAACAAAGGGTTGTGCATGGGACTTGGGGGGTCCAGAGGTGGAATGTTAATGGAGTCTAGTTGTCCCCCCAAGCCTCATGTAAGGCGTGCAGCAGATGTGGCTCCAGGAGCAGCAAGTGGCTTGAGGGATGGCCAGAGGACCAGCAAACCATTCAACTGTCGGCATGCGCTGTACCTCGCCCCAGGCCTGCGGCCTCCCAGGTATAGAGAGGGTCACTCTGAACAGGGCAGTGCCGCTGCCTCCTGAGCAAGTAAGGCTCTGAGGACTTACTACGGAACTCCAGCTGTTAGAACTATGAAACCTCCAGTAACTGTGAGCTTTCCTTCCCTCATTTTTTTAAAAATTTTTTTTTTGTTGTTGTTGTTTGTTTCTTTATTTTATGGCTGGCTCAGCCTGCCTTAGTGGTGGGGCTGGCGCGGCATGTGATGCCGGGGATCGAACTGCAGTCCCTACAGTTGCCTGAGCTTTCCTAAGCAGGCGCTTTAGACCACTGAACCATCTCGCCAGCCCTTTCCTTCCCTCATTTTGAGTGTCGGGTATTTGTCCCAGCAACAAGGAAAGAGTAATTAATACACTGTCTCTTTACTGCGCTGAAAAACCTAACAGGCACCAGTGCCACCTCCAGGGCTGACAGCAGCCCTGAAGAACTTCTTGCCAAGGAGGAGCTGCTGAGCATGAAGTGCTGTCAGGGAGGGAGGGGACCACTGCTCCACACAGGGACCCAATCAGCTGTCACCACCTGCCATCAGGAGCCCAGGCTCCAGCCGGGTGATGAAAATGAGGGATTGTGTGAGAAATGCTTTGTTTTTCAGTCTTAGCCCTTAGTTGCTGGGATATAGTGGTGGGAGTGGCCGGCCAGATAGCTCAGCGGACTCAAGCGCCTGCTTAGGCAGAGCACAGTGGCCAGGGTTCCATCTGTAGTGGGCCATGCCGGCCCTGGGCCTCGCTGACACTGTAATTGAGACTGAATGCCATGGCACAGGCCTGTAATCCCAGTGCTTGGGAGGCTGAAAACAAGAATTACAAGTCCAGTCTACGTAATAAGACCCTATAGACCCTGTACTAAATACCAAAAAAATAAAAATAAAGTGATGGGAGGAAAATGTGGGCCCTGTGGTACGGGAAATAGGGAAGGGTGCAGCCCAGGACCCCAGGGTGTGGCACTGCTGTGTTGGCTGCCATGTGCCTGTCTTAGCCTGCTGCTGCCCACCCCAAAGCAGGGCCTGGAGCTGCTTGGTACCCCATAGTCCTGGTCTTGTGCAATGAAGAGACTGAAAGCCTCCTCAAAAGAAGAAAGAGCTTTTATCCTTTTTAAAATCTGACATATTTATTAGAATAAGAGATTAGATTTGTTAAACATCTGGATTAAAGTGATTAAAAGGATTTTCATACAATATTTAGGCACTATACACACTTGTTTTACAATAGCATTGGTATTTGGATTGGGGAGAAGGTAGAAGGCTCAATGTTTAATGCCTTGATCCATTTTGACATTCAAAATAAACCCACTATTTTAGAAACACTAACTGAAACCTAAAGACATACATCACTAAGTACCCACACGGCATATTTAAAAATAAATATAGAGACACAACCAGAAGTCTCCAGATCACCAGGTAGGCAAACTGGTGAAGCCCCGGCTTTCATGGCAGTGAGGGGCTTTGGATAGATTTTGATGGAAATTCCTGAATTCTACATCAAAAATAAAAAATAAAGCGATATCCACTTTCCCATGATGCTTGAGTCACAGCAACGTAGCATGCGTCCCATGCACTGCCGAGGACAGACTCTGAGGCCCTTCCTCTCGGCTGAGGAAGTGCCTGACGGGGCAGTGCCACCTGGTATCCCCAAACCTGGAGAAACCAGTAGCAAGGGGCCAGCCACATGGAACAGGAATAGCCAGTCACCGATTGTCACTGTTCAGCTTGGCATGTGTTTGATCACCCACACACAAACAGCCCCAAGCACAAAGCCAACCCACTTAGGGTGACAATGGTGACCACAAAGACTATTAAAAGGAACATGAGTACAACTTGGCACATGCTGCGTCTGCCTCCTAGGTCACAGGTGAAATGCACATCTGAGGAGAAGCAAGGGAGAGGCCAGAGAGCCACTGGCGGTGGCTGAGGACAGCTGAGCCACAACTCAGATGCCAGCCGCATGGGTTGGGGTACTGGGCTGGTTAAGGCCAATGGTGGAGCAAAGCCAACCTGCGAAGTCCACCTCCTCGGCATCGGAGCGCTTGATGAAAGTGTGAACCTGCATGCAAGCACATGGAGAAGTAACCGTGTAGCAGGAGCCACCAGGAAGGAAAGCAGCAGGGCCAGCACAGGACCTCTGACCCTGCCGTCCACACTGGACAGACCGAAGGACATGGAGGCAGCAAGAGATCACCTCTGGAGCCCAGTAGTGCTACAGTGGGGCCCACAAGCCTCCAGCAGCCCAGAGCGGGCCCCCAGCTGCTGTGAACTGATGTGGGACAGGGAACTGTGCTGGGGATATCCTGGAGTCCTGGGCAGATGATGGAGGGGGAGACCCAGTACACGGGCTGCTGTGGTGAGAGTCTGAAGTACTGGCCTTACCATGAGTTGCTTCAAGTCTGCTCTCTCCGCTGGGTTTTTTATTAAGCTGAAAGGAAGGAAGGAAGGTAATGAGTGCTCTGGGCTGTGCCAGCTCCAGCTCACACTGCTGTCTGCACCTGGGCCATCCTTGCCAAAGAGGGGCACTGAGCTCTCCACTTCCTGCCCATGCACAATGGCATGTCCAGTGAGGTGCTGGGAGCTGGCCCACACCCAAGAGCCCAAGGCTGGAGAATTGGGAGCCCAGCCTGGAAACAACACCTCCCCCGCCCCTAGAGCACTACAGCAGCAGGCCCAATCCATGGCATAGGTCCTGGCACTGGCAAGAAAGTTACCACTACAGCTGGAGGGGAGAGGGCACCACTACGCAGCAGAAGCAAAACTGGTGGTCTCAGGAATGGGACAGGAGGGATGATCAACTCAGGGCAGCCTCACATGACTCCTACTTTGATTTGTTTGTGGTGCTGGGGACTGAACCCCTGGACCTCATATGCCAGGTGTGTGCTATATTGGAGCTCCAAAAGCCCTTTTGCTGCCTTTAAGGCAAACAGCAAACTTACCATTTATTTACAAAATCCTGAAACTCCAGACTGAAGACTCCATTGGGCAGTTTTGGAGGTGGCTGCAAACACAGATGGAGGTGTAAGAAAGGCCTGCCTCTCCTGCTCTGCCATCTTCTGCCTGGCCTGGCCTACCCTGCCTCTGAGCACTGCTGTTCCTCACAGAGTCCGTGTCTCCAAGCACAGTAAGAACTGGGAGTGCATCAAGTTTTTTAGCACTTGCCTGTGTGGCGGCTAACAAGTCCAGTTACTCTGCAGGCCTCAGGTCTGTTTATTCTTTTTTTTTTTTTTTTAATTTTATTTATTTATTTGTTTGCTTGTTGTGTTTGTTTGTTTCTTTATTTATTTATTTCGTGGCTGGCTCAGCCTGCCCTGGTGGTGGGGCTGGCGCAGCATGTGGTGCCGGGGATCGAACTGCAGTCCCTGCAGTTGCCTGAGCTTTCCTAAGCAGGCGCTTTAGACCACTGAACCATCTCGCCGGTCCAGGTCTGTTTATTCTTATGAAGTGAGGAGCTTGTGCCCAGTGACCTCTGACCACAGCTCTAAGAGTGCAGCTGTCAACAGCAGTTTCTATGGGACGTACAAAACAACAGGCAGCTCAGGTCCAAATCCTGCAGAAATGAACTCGGAGGCCCTTTTTGCTGAGCCTGGAGAGACAGAAGGCAGGCCTGGAAGGACATGACCTGCACACTGCAGAAGTGAGACTGTCTTCAGGCCTCCAACCAGAATAGCCTTCTGGGCCATGCTGCAAGGCCCAGGAGAGGTGAGTCAACTGTAACCTGTGCCAGGAGCTGTGTGCAGCTTCGCTGTGAGCAGCTGACCCCCAACAGGGCCTAGGACATTGCTGCTCTGATGTGTATCCTTAAATCAACAAGCAACTGGATGATAAAAGTGAAACATTAGCTGGATACAGCAGTGTGCACCTATAACCTCAGCTCTCAGGGTAGCTGAGGCTGGAGAAGATCCAGGTCAGCCTGAGCAACAGCAACACAGTGAAACTCCCATCTTGGGCAAAGAAGACATATTACCAACGTCCTGATCCTAGGTTGACTGTAAGCCAGCTCTTAGGACCAAGGGCCCTGCAGTCTCTCCCTGCTACTGAGGGAGAAGGGGTGGACTCCAGAGGCCAGCAGCCACTCTAGGCCAGGGAGGGTTGTGTCCTACAAGGGCAGCCCAGGGCCCAAAGATGGTGAGGAAAGCCTTGTCTGCACGAAGAGGATGGCTATGGTCAGCCCACCAACTGTGCTCGGGACTGGATAGCAGCATGAGGTGCAGCTGCAGGGAGCACGGTGGAGCACTCACTGGGACAGGCCGCTGTCCATCCCGCTGTCCATCCCGGGCACCTCCCACCTCCACAGGACTCTGCTGAGGGCCTGAGTGACATTCTAACTCCTGCCACAGCAAGGTACAGACCTGGCCGCTCGTCAGCCTCCATGGGGCTCAGCACATTACTGCACACTCAGAGGTCAGCTAAACTCACTGGCACCCCACGCCCTCTGGAGTGAACCAGGCTTTTCCCTGGTGAGTCTGCAGTGGACTAGGGGAAACTTTCTGAGCCCACTGGGGTCTCATAGAATGGTAAAGTCCTGAGGAAGGCAGGATTGGGGTGCTACCCTGTACCCAAGTGGGACCCCAACTGCCTCCTAAGCATGTCAGAACTGTCCCCACCCAGGCCAGCCTCTCCACCGCTTTAGAAGAGGAGGAAGGACTCAAAGCTGCCTGCACACCCTGGGGAGGGGGCCAACAGCTTCTAAAGCAGACACTCATCCCACAGCACAAGCACCCACCCGCTATTTCCCAGGGGTCCCCTACGAGGAGCACAGAAACTCTTAGCCAGGGGCTAGCCATCCTTACCTCGTTGACTATGTAATCCAGCAACTCAAAAATCGCCATGGGAGGCCGGCTGTCCATTCCGTACGCTATAGGTTTCGTGAAAAGGAAAAGGAACACTTAGAACAGACAGGTGACTACGTGTCGGCAGGAGGCAGAGCAGAAGCAGGACACAGGCCCACAACAGCCACAATCTGGGCGTTGCCACAGCCGAAGTGTGCAGGCAAATTGGGTGGCCACTAAGACAAAGAAGTGAGTTTTTAAAGCACACATGGACAGGGATTTGTGTACCTCTTCCTTCCTATGAGAGGGGCAAATAGGCGTGGGCCAGGGCCCAAAGCCCAGCCCCCAGTGACTGGCAACAGCCCCCACAGGTGCCCCCTTCCCCTCGATACGCCAGCTCTCCAAGGGGACCTCATCGAGGCAAAGCTGTGCGTATCGCAGCTGCCACATGGCATTCAGTGTGCACTTGGCCTTGGCATATTAAATGTTCTATGCCTCAGTTTCCTTACTTGTGAAACAGACCATAACAGTGCTCATAGCCAGAGGAGCCCCTGCTGGGACGGGCTCTTGGGAAGCTGGTGGCGACTGGGGCTGGGGCCATGGTAAGGGCTCTCTTCCAGGTAATGGAAATGCTCTGGGGGGAGACAGCGCTGATGGCTGCACAACAGGAATACACTACAAACCATGGAACTCGTGTGTGCATGTGTGCGCATTGCACGCCTGGGGAATAAACCTAGGGCCTCTGCACCAAGCTACACCAGCCCAGGCTGGGCTCAAACCTAGGATCCCAGAGTGCATTACAGGTGTGCAGTTCCACGCTAGCTCAGCTCTGTACTTTAGTTTCAATTTTATGCTATGTGAATTTATCTCAATAAACAATGAATCCACCAAGCAATGAGCAAAGAGGGCACTCAGCACACGGCAGGCCCAGCCGTGATTCCCACCCCCACCTGCAGACCCCTGCCCCACCACTCCCCCATTGCAGACGGGCACAGCCAGATGTGGGAGCACACTGTAATTCCAGCCCCTGAGAAGCTGAGGCAGGAGGGTCACTGAGAGTTAAAGGCCAGCCTCCACTACCTAGCGAGACCCTTGATGCAAAACAGAGAGGCAGGGCTGGCAGAAGGTGCAGGGACCAAGCTGCTCCCAAACTGGTGCATAAGCCCCAAGCCCAAACTAAAAGCACAGCAGCCACTCACAGCTGAGGGGTCTCCCAGGTGTCCTGGGCCTAGGTGGTGTCTCGGCCGCATCTCCCTCCACCTGGCACCCGAACATCAGCTCCAGCTCCTTGGCATCTGGAGGGGGGATGGGGTACCTCCCGACTGCCATCTCCACCAGAGACAGCCCCATGCTCCAGATGTCCGACTGCACTGAGTAGTGGGTGCCCTGAAGTCTTTCTGGCTGCAGAGACAAGAGATGTCGGTCCATTACCTGTGACAGCTCCCAACTATTTCAGGGCCCCCTCGCCTCTTGGGTTTTCTGTCTCAACTCGCCCCCAAAGCATGCTCACCAGATACTAGCTAGCTGTGTGCAGACCCTCCTTTCCGCTCTCTCCCTTGTCACCTGCCCTGGGCCCACAGCAGCTCAGCCCTCTGGCGACCCTCCTCCAACTGGATGGGCCACCTGTCTGGAAAGGCCCACTGTGATAGGTTCATCTTGTTGCCTGAGGCTCAAATACAAAGCTTATGGAGCACAAATGGGGTGATGCAGTGGATAAAGGCACAAAGGATTGAAGGCCAAGAGAGCCAGATCCTGAGCCTCAGTTTCCTTGTCTGTAAAAGGGGTCGTTGCTGGTAATGATGGTAACAAGGACATGACAGAATGCATCACTCAGGTGAAAACTAAATGAAAATCTATGGCACACATTGCAAATGCTCAACAAGGACGAGCTGACACTTGGGAGAAGAGTCCAAGAGAAGAGTACACAGTGCTACCCAGAAGCGTTATTTTTACTGAGCATTACAGTATTTCAGGTAATATGTATTTCAAGGACACTATGAAAACCTTTACTTTGACCACGGAACATTTATTTAGACCTCAAATTAACTTCTCCCAGGGCACATGCCACTAACCCTAGCCCTAGACTATTTCAGACTGACCACGGAAGCACAAAACACAACCCCTGAAATTGGGTCCCCAGTTCCAGGCCTATTTTCTTCTTTGAGACCAGAGAGCCGGTACCCAAGGCCCAAGGATGAACGGCTCAGTTCCCAGCAGCTCAGGGAAGCAGCAAAGGGGACAACAGGGCAGGTGTGAAAAAGCAGCCCATGGCCACTGGCTTGTGGAGGGGTGGGGGCAGCACGAGGGCTGTGACAGGAGAGGACAGGATGGGCGGGAGCATGCGCAAGGGGCAGGGCAGCTGGCTCCAACCCTGCCCTTTGAGGAACAAGAAGATACATCACTTCCCTGAGGCCTCCAGGAGGAGCAGGATGTCTGCAGGAAGGAGCACTAAGCACCCCAAGGAGGCCACGCAGCTGTGCTCGGCCTCCTGGCCCTGCCACCCCAGCCCTTGGGGGACCAGGCGCATGCCTTCCTCCCCACCTCCTTAGCTCAGCCCAGCCCATCCTGCCGCCTCCTCCTTCCCCATCACCCTGCGCCCAGTCCCTCACAGGGGCCTGCATACACCAGCCTGCTGGGCTCTCCATATCACCTGCCTGCCTTGTCCCACATCTGTCCCCAAGAACAGAACCTCTGCAGCTCCGGCTCTGCTCCAGAGTTTGCAGGCATGGGATCAGCTACAAAGTGCTCTATGGTGGTGGGAGCCAGCTGCAGAGAGGACAAGATAGATGGGTGCTGGCCGGACTGGGAGGGGGAGCAGGAGGAAGAGAAAGGGGAGGGGAGGAGGAAGAGGAAGAGGCGAAAGGGTAAGGGGCACCATGGAGACTCAGGAGGCGAGAGGAGCCGCTGGCTGGTAATCATGTAAGAGCAGGAAGGACTTAGCAGTTGGTTTCTGTCTCAAGCAGTGATGCTGCTTGCTGCTAACGGAAAAGGAAAGGTGGCATAGCCTGCAGCAAGGCCACACCAGGCACTCTGGGAATGGGGACAAACTCGTAAAGAGGGCCTTTGGGTGAGGGCAGGCTTGGGCTGGGATGCTGCAGTCTCTCATCGGCTAAAACCCCAACTGCAGGCAGCCACATCGAGGTCATGTCACAGACATTAACCCTGGAAAAGACCTGTGAGCCTCCCTCCTCTGTAACCTCTGCCCCCAATCTGGCACTCAGCACAAGACTGGCTCGGTAGCAACGGCTGTCTCTGCCCACCAAGAAGCCTACAGAATGGGACCTGCTGCCCGTACCGACATGTAGGATCTGGTGCCCACGAAGGAATTGGCCATGGAGTCAATGAGCTGCCCGCTGACCCCGAAGTCGCAGAGCTTGATCTCCCCACGGGAGTTGACCAGGATGTTAGAGGGCTTGACATCTGCAGGAAGAGGGACAGCGAGTTAGGGTGGCAGCGCAGGCAGGCTGGGAGGGGCCAGGCAGACAGAGTCCAGGATCAGACGTTCCTGGGAGGCAGCTCTTGCCCTGCACACACCGGAGGCCCAAGCCCCATGTCCCTCTTGTTCCAGGGCCCAAGGAAGGCATGGGATGAAGTGACAAAGGGCTGCAGAATAAGGAAAGAAATTTCTGTTCTGTGGATGCCAGACTCAACCACATGACCAACAGGAAGGAGTCAGTCACCACAGTCAAGCTTTTAAAGTCTTTTTAGGGCCAGTGAGATGGCCCAGCGGTCTAAAGCACCTGCTTAGGCAACCACAGGGACTGAGGTTCCATCCCTGGCACCACATGCTGCACCCCAAGCCACACCCCCAGGGCAGGCTAAGCCGGCCAAAACATAAAAATAAATAAAGTCTGTTTAAGCTGAGGGTGGTAGTGCATGCTTGTCATGCTAGCAGTTGGTAGGCTGAGGCAGGAGGATCACCATGAGTTGAAGGTCAGCCTGGACTATGTAGCGAGTTCAAAACCATCTTGAACTGCACAGCAAGATCCTATTAAAACAAACAAACACCCCTAAAGTCTGTTTCTCCAACTCCTGGTAAGACAGTGTGGCCACATTATAAGGCAGGCAGATGAGCACAGACAATACGACCTCCACACCCACGAAAATACAGCTCCAAGGCTAACAGGACACACATACCTGTCCTGGACATGGAGCCAGGGCCTTTGCAAGGAGCTTCACTGTGCCCATTTGTATTCTCTATTTGAGACACAGTTTTCCTTAGTCTTACTAAGACCCTAAATTGCCCAGTCTCTTCCTTCTGAATTTAAGCTTTTGTCTGTAAACTTGCGCTGCTGCCTCAGTTCTAATTTCCATGACAGCTGAGAAAAGTTTCCAGGTAGCCCTCAACCCAAGGGTTCGCTCAAGGTCACAAACACCAAGTACTGCAGGAAGCGGAGCCCAGGCCTTCTGACACCTGGAGTCACCCTCTACCCACCTGTGGCGCACTGCATGGTCCCCGACACCCACCATATGCAGGGAGGGGCAGTGTCAAACTGGTCAAATCTCCGGTGTTTGGAAGCTTATATATATATTTTTTTGGGGTGGGGGGGGAGGCGCGGCGGGGGGGGAGGGGGACCAGGGTTCGAACTCACTACCTTACACTTGCCAGGCAGGCACTTGTGCCACGGAGCTATCTCCCTGGCCCTGGAAGCTTATATTTTTAATGTGAGAAGACAGACAAGAAAGGAGCCAAGACCAATGTGCAGGGCCAGGCAGTCTGCAGGCCTCAAAGCAGACAAACCCAAAGCCAGGTGTGGGCTCAGAGGGCCAGAAGCTGCTCTGATGGCCAAAGAATGTGACCATGTGGCCTCTGGGAGAGACACAGGGACCCACACTCCCTCCCTAGGCCTTGTGCTAGGACAGGCCCCAGGGGCACAGGCAAGAGATCACGGCTGCCCATGGGAGGCAGTGTCCTTGTCCTCAGGGCCCCAGGTCATGTGTGTGTGGATGGACCCGAGGTGGGCAAGTCCATACCAGGAGACAGGTGTACACCATGCACTGTGCCGCTGGACCGTTGCCTCTGCACACAAGCAAGAGGAACCTTGGCTAAAGAGACCTATGGCCTGAGTTCAAGTCCTGGCACTGCGGCCTGCTGTCCCTGCTCCTCTGGGCTGGCTATGCCGTGGTCAGTAGAGCGGCGCCTGCTGTGCTCTCATGGCGGCATAAGGGTGGTGTCATCATACCACTAGGGCTGCTAGGCCAGGCAGAGCATGGTCCCTCCCCAGCGAGCCAGGGGCACCCCGCTGCCAGACTTGCAGCCCCAGAGGACACTACCTGCTGCCAGGATGTAGAGATCAGTGGCATAGGGAAGGCCCCTTGTCCCTCTCACCGCCCTGGAAAGTCAGACAAGAGACCTGGGCCCTTAAGGCTGCCATGCCACAGCACACACACACCCCATTCAGCAAGCCCTGGGTGCAGGACAGACATCCAGGCCAGGGGGCTCCCTTTCTCACCTTGCTCTGGAGCAAGCCAGCCCACAGCTCCCCTTACCTGTCATCTACAGGTGACCAGAACCCCAGCAGGGCAGCCCCTGCCACAGCTCCAGCCCCTTCGCCTGCCTTCCTCTTCCCAGCCTCCCCTCCCAGCCCAGGGCTGCCTGACCTCCTCTGTGCTGGCCCACCCTCCTGCCAGGTTTGCCATCTTGCTCTTTTCTCGTAAAACAGAGAGACAGAGCCTCCCCACCCCACAGATTCTCAGATCCTTCAGTGTCAAGAGTGATGCTGCAGGAGCCCAGGACCTCGCAGGCCAGGCTGCGTCCTTCACTCACAGGCTCCCAGGTCAAGGGCTTCCCTGTGGACCGCACAGGATGCCCAGGCGTGGTACTCGACCCTGCAGTGACAGGTAATCCTTTAACCAGAAGGGACCTATAATGCCAGCACCAGAGGCTGAGGCAGGAGGATCACTGTGCATTTGTGCCCAGTTGGGCTACACAGTGAAATACTACTGCAAAAATCCAAACAAATAAACAGAACAAGAAGGGTTTTTTTGTTGGTTTTGGCAGAACTGGTGATTGAACTCAGGTCCTTGTGCTTGCCAGGCAAGAGCTTATTCTACTGAGCTATGTCCCCAGCCCTAAGAAGTTTTTTATTAAAAAAAAAAAAACACAAGCAAACACAAAACAAATGAAAAAACCCAAATGGAAGAAACGTGGTTGTTTTGTTTCGTTTTTTTTGGGGGGGGTGTTTTGTTTTGTTTTCTTGAGACAGGGTCTTGCTATGTAGTTCAGGCTGCCTTGAACTCGGTGTGTAGCCTAGGCTGGCCTTCCAGCTCAGTGATCTTCCTGCCTAAGTCTCCCGCATCACCATGCCTGGCTTCTGCTATATTCTATCCCAGAAATAAGCACTGTTCAGAGCGCCTGAATTTCCCTTGAAAATGTACTTTAAGGTTTAATTTCTAAGTATTTTCTACCTCTCTGAAATAGGTCTTTGGGTAAAACAAGTCATGGCAAATTGTTTATGGACTGACATAGAGCTGCCCAGGGCACTGAGAAAACAGGACACAGTCCTGGCTCAGGTCTTCAAGGCTCTCACCACCAAGTGAGGCCAAAACCAACACAGCCCGAGCTCATGTGCACAGTGTGACAGGCAGCCACAGGAGCAGGCTGGGTTTTCACAGGAGAGGCACGGACTCTCTTAGAAGAGCACCCCTGGGCACGTGTCCTGGCACATTCCTTCTGCTTGGTTTAGGTAATTGTTATGGTTTGTGTCTAGGTGTCCCCCCAAAGTCTTATGCAGTCCTGGGGCTTCTTCTGGAATTTGTAATTAATTATTGTGGAAATGGGTGCTGCACCTCCCCTGGGGCAGGTGATTTACATTTCAATGTAAGGGAGGAAAAGAAGTTAGCTGCTTGAGCTGCTGCTACTTCTGCCTTATTCTCTTGCTCTTAGAGTGCGCCGCCATAGAAGGCTGCCCTCCCACATGTGCCACTCTGCTTGGAGCCAGCTGAATATGGACTGAAATCTCCAGTAACTGTGAGCTAAGTAAACCTTTCCTTACCTCATTTTAAGTGTCGGGTGTTTGTCCCAGCAATGAGAGAAGAGTAACAAAGACAGTAACAAAGGAGCTATTACTTCCTGAGGCAGCAAAGAATGGGCTTGAGGGACAGACAGGCACCTCTGGAGAGCCTGGGACAGTTTGAAGAGAGAGAAGGCAGGAAAGAGGGGGCCTGGCAAGAAGCAAGAGGGGTGACGCCAAAGGACAGACGGGCTCATCTGTGGCATGGGCCAAATCCAAACTGAAATGATCCTGGAAAACCAAGAACTGAAGGTTTCAAAAAAGCAAATGAGACTGTAAATGTCTTAGTATTTATTTACTCATGCATTTCCTCATGCATGCTAAGCAACTGCATTCCCAGGAGCTCCACTCCTGGCCCGAATGAGGTTTTGAAGATGGTAACTCTAGATTTCAGACCACCTCTTCCTGGTACCCTTGGCAGAGCCCTAAGACCTCTGCAATGAAGTACCAGAAGGGCGCCAAGTTGGGCAAGCTAACCTGTGGCCGGCCAGGCCCACCTCCAGCTCCAGTGCCCCAAGAACTCGAACTAGGAAGGAGGCACTGAAAACCAGGGAAATCCAAACCCCCACCGGCCACCACCGCAGCCTCCTTCTCATCTCCTTCCCAAGTCAGCTGACAGCTGAGACAGCCTGGGAGGCCAGAGAGCACGTACCAGGCCTGGGAAACATCTGTTCAGCACCAAGGTGTGAGCAGCACTGAGACCTCATAGCAGAAGCAGGATGCCCCAAGTTGAGCTATATTCATGATGGGGTGCCCTCCCTAGTACCCAGACAGCAGGGCTGCCAGCAAACCACAAAAGCTCACTCAGTCACTAGAAAGCTGAGGCCCAGCAAGGAGATGGTACGTCATGCAGGGAACTGGCTCTCAAGTCCTGCAGCCCATGGCTCTGCCCTGGCACAGTGGCTTGGCACCTGCTGCCCACTTGGGCAGGTGCAGCAGAGCCTGGAGCAGAAGGAATCAACCGTCCCTGCCCCACCAAGAGCTCCGGGAGCAGGGCCCAAGCCTAACAAGCGGTGTTCCCATCCCCATCCCCTCCACCACCCAGCACCTAGACAGTCTCTCCTCAGAGATGAGACAGCTCTGTCCTCCCACTCTGCACCCCTGGCTGCCCACCTACACCCTTCCCTGAGCCCCAGGTGCACACACAGTCACACATACAGTGTCACAAGAGCTCAGGAGTGGTGGCATAAGCACACACCGTTCCAAGAAAAGGCCTCAATTTTTTAACACAGGATGTGGCAAGAGCCACAGAGACAGATTACACTGAGGGAAAGAGGGAAGCAGAACAGAAGAGGGCCCAGAAAGGCAGGGAAGTGGGTGTTGCAGTTCCCTGTGATGTGCATGGACACTGAGCATCTACACTTGCCAGGAGGAACCTCCCTGGCAAGAGAAGCCCACATGGAAGCAGCACCCCCATCCCAGACTATCCAGGCTAGAGCCCAAGCCAGCACAAGACTGGCCCCTACCACAGCCAGGACAGCCATGCTGACTACCAGAGCTCCAAGCACTTGCTACTCAAATCAGACATGAACTAAAATCCTCTGACCCACTGCTGACTAGTTCTGCTCTGCAGGAGGATACAGGGTTAAACGACCCGGCAAAAGGACCATGGGTTCATCTTCAAATGAGGCTCTCTACTCAGGCCACTCACTACGCCTGTTTCTGAGGAGCCAGCAAACCAGGCATCACCCTGTGTCCCTGGGTCATGGCTCAGCAGGAACTGTGGAGGACGCCTGAGCAGTTCTCCTTGAAAGAAGAGCAATTGTCTCCATTTTGACTGAGCCTGACCCAATTCCCTCATACTGAAATGTACAGAGCTAGCTAGGACTACTCTTTATCCTTTCAATTGGCCTTAAGCAGTGTATATTGGTCTAGCCGAGGTGCTGGTGGTAATTTTTTAAGACAGCACACGTGTTTCCCTGGTAACCCACACCTGCTGCTCTCCAATATGAACCAGGTCGAGATAGGATGAAGAGCCAATGTTCCATGCTATCAGCTGGGATCGAGTCTCGAGATGGAGGCTATGACTTCCTGGGCCTTGAAAGATTACACAACAGAGCTAAAGCACCAGACCCCCAAAACATCAGATACTATCTCAATAACCTAATGCAAATTGCTTTCTCTCTGCTTATCCTCTCTGAATATGGCAGAGGTAATTGCAGGCCATCTACCTAACCCAGCTCACAGTGCTCACCTTCTTCCCACAATTCTCTTCCTCAAGCCACTGCCCCCTTCTTGGCTGAACAACACCCACCTGGGTACGGCCCTGGGTCATGCTCTTTATTCCAGAATCTTCATGGTTTGACTTAGAGTCCCTTGGCTCCCCAATAATTATATATATATATATATATATATATATATATATATATCTTAGTGTCTTTGTTTTCACCATGGGTTGCATTGGGAGTGGCAGATTGAAATTAACTTGATGGAATTCCAATAACATATTTCTGAGATTATAAATTTAGACTTCTTGGGCTGAAACAAGAACCAGGAAGGGACACCAATAGGAATTTCAGCAATGTCCAAAGAAGAGGTCAGAAGGTCAAGCTCCTGCCCTGGCTAGGGACACGTGGTGACAGGAATCATTCCGAAGAGGCTACCTAGGGCTGGGGATACAGTTCAGTGGTGTAGTGCCTACCTGGCAAGTGCTAGGTCATGGATTCGATTCCCAGTACAAAAAAAAAAAGTATCGGCAGCGCATGTCTGCGACAACGCAGTCCTCCTCAGTCCGGCAGGAGGACCACCTCCCTCCACACAACGCTCTGCGGGAGGCAGGCCTTCCTTCTTCATGCCCCTGAAGCTCTAGGTGCAGACTCATAAACTAGAGCCCTTGTCCCCAGCTACAAGACCACCAGCCTTGTGGGTCATTCAACAGACTGGATCACTCATAGGGCTCTCCCCCAGCAGGGTGACCCAAACAGTTCTGGGCACCTGACCGAGAAGAAAAACCCAGAAGAGCTCCTTTCTTTGAAATGGGACTGTAAGACAGAAAGCAATGGCTGTTTCTTGGAGAAACAGATGGGAGAGAAAGATAGCAACACCCTTTACAAGTGCTGTATGTTCTACTGGAAGTGCAGGAGCTGGCTAGCGCAGGCAGGGGGTGGCCAGCCAATCCCAAGGCTTGCGCATCCCGCATCCCACCCCAGAGGCAAGCACGCAGCACCCCAGGCCAGGCCATGCCAGCCCAGCCCCCACCCCCCTGCAGTGAGAGGCCCACTCCTGGGCAGGTGCTTCCACAGAGGCAATCAGCAGGCTCAGCACAGGCGTGGGCTGTAGAGTGTCGGAGCTTCCCCTGGGTTAGGGGAACCAGGGAGGGACCCTCTGCTCCAGTGAGGACACCCTGCCTGAGAAGGCTGCCCCACGAGAATGAGCACAGCTGGGAGGAGGCTCAAGCCGTGCACTTCACCCTTCATCCCTGTCTTCAGACTTCCTAGTGACTCAAACCCACACAATCCCTCCTCTCATTAGTAATCTTGAATTCTGACACAACCAAAAAATTCTGACTAATAAATTATGTTGCATCAGATTCAGCTTGAAATTGGCAAGGTAATGAGTCATGCATAAAAAAAATGACATTGTTTATGTTCCACTGTACACTAGAGTCGTTTACAGATCAGTCTCTTTCCTCTGGAAGCCACAATTCATTTAGGAACTGTCTTTATGGCCTCTGTGATGATTCATCCTGCCTCGCACTTGGCAGGTAATCTATAAATATTTTACAAATACGAACTGCTTGTCTCAAATGAGGGAGGAGATTGTGCGGAGGACCAAGTGTGAAGAAGGAGCGTGCACAGCACCCACCTACGCCTGGGGAATGGCTGGGGATGCAGGGAAAATGCGCCCTCCCCAGAGCTGCAGGCCGATGCAGGCCAACCACACCACCAAGGAGATAGCCAGAGAGCCCTGGAGCAGCCCCAAGGTGAAGTCCAGATAGCTCTGAGCTGAGAACCCTGGCTGTGCGGCCTGCTCTGTGCGGGCAGCCAGCCAGTAATCGGGTGAGGCTGACACCCACTGCCCTCTGCATCCCCGCCAGGCTGGGTGCACACCAGACAGGCGGAAAGCCAGCCATGCCCGGGCAGGACACATGTGCCTGGCAGAGGAGGCCCTGCCTAGCTGGGAAGACCCTTACCCAACAGACCTGCACACACCTGGCCTCCCGCAGCATGCCTGTGCCGCTTCTGCTACCATACTGGCAGCTGTTCTGCCTCAGTGACCCCTTCCACCCAGAGTGGCCCTGGCCATGCCTACCACAGCCTGCAGCTGTCGCTCCTCCACAGATTTGGAGCTTCCCCAGGATCCTTTAGATGACTAAGTTTCAAGAAGCTCAAACTAAGTTTAAACCAGAACCCAAAGGTGGCTTCTGGCAAGGGTAATCACTGAGCCCTCTCCAGCCTGCCTGCTGAGCTAGCACAGATGAAGGGCCCGCGTGCGCCAAGCACGTTCTAAGTGCTTTGTGCGCACTCTCTTATTTAATTCACCCAACCTTTTCCAGGAGGCCTTGGTTTCTCCATTCTCCTGAGAGCTATAAAAGCTGAATATTCAGCCAAGGTCATTAGCAAATAGCAGTCAAGATTTTACTGTTGCAAAAAGGTGGAAAAATAGACCATGATACTCTGCGCCTGCTGCCAGCAAGAGATGGAGTCTTCACACTGCTCCCATGCCACCTGCTTTGGCCAATGAATGTCAACACACTATTGAACGCAGAGGTTGAAAAGAAGAGCTGGGTATGAATGTGCCACACCAGGCTCAATAACAGAAGAAGCAAGCCTTAGCCTATGAGACCACACAGGAAAAGAGGGCCTGCCAGGCCACAGAATGCTACAAAGGATCAAATTATTGTTGAGTTTCTTCTCTCTTCTGGGGGCACCAGGGATCAAGCTCAGGACCTTATTACACTTGCCAGGTAGGCACTTACACCACTGAGCTCTCTCCCCAGCCTACTGCTCAACTTTGGTGCGTGCCTGTCATCCCAGGACTGGGAGGCTGGGGCAGGAGGATCACACAGGAGCTGGAGGCCAGCCTGGACTGGAAGGTGAATTCAAACCTAAACTAGACAGCAGGACCCTGTCTAAAAAAAAAAACCACAAAATGAAACAAAAACAATTGTTCAACTTTGAGTAGTTTGTTACATAGCAGAAGGTAACTGAAATCGCAAAGTTCTCGCCAGCAAATTAGCATCAATCAATAAAAATCTGAGACCACTTTATTCTTCCCCATTTTTCCTTAAAGACAGAATGAGAAGAAATGGAATTTAAATTTTACCTGAACAGGGGCTGGGGAGATAGTTCCGTGGCACAAGTGCCTGCCTGGCAAGTTGCAAGATTGTGAGTTCGAACCCAGGTCCCACACAGAAAAAAAATTTACCTGAACGTTTTACAATTGGACCAGAGGTAGAACTTGCTGGCAGCGAGGCAGCGTAAGGACAGAAAGTCTCACTGCTGTCTTTCTAACCTAACTCAGGTCTCCAAGAACTGGGCTCTCACCATGCTTTTGCTCAGAGCCCAGCTCTGCCTTACAGCTGACTTTTGCGGGGCTGTTGGGGACCTGACAGCAGGAGCCACAGCAGACCCGCGGAGTGGGCACGGCTTAGCAGTCTGGCTCCCTTGCAGGCCAGCCAGTAGTTCACGCTCCCCAAAGGGCAGCTGGTGGAAGGCAGCCCTTCAGGGCTGGGAGCAGCACCAGGCAGAATGAGAACAAAAGAGAACCGATGCAGGGAGGAGGCCAAATCTTCCCCTCTCTAGAACACAAAGGAAATTAGTACTCTCCATGGAAAAACAGAACCCGGGCCACAGTAGCACCTGGTAGGAGAAAAACTGGGGCACTGAGACGAAACAAGACCTCTGTCAGAGAGTAAAAATATTATTAAAGGGCTTTACCCTCAACAAGACGAAAGACAAGAGAGGATCCAACAGCTTTCAGGCTTCCGCTGAAATGCACGATGTAACAGCGGCAAGTGATTCCTTACCTCTGTGCATAATCTTGTGCTTCTCCCTCAGGTACGTCAGGCCTTTGATTACCTAGAGAAGGAGCAGGTGAAGAGAACTGCTTTCCGCTAACAACAGCAACAAATCTGCCCCCCTCTCTTTCTTTCCAGTTTTCTTTACCTCTGGCAATGCTGGGAACTGAACCCCAAGCCTCACATACGCTGGGTAAGCGCTGGACTACTGAGCTACGTCCCCGGCCCTTTTTATTTCTTTGCCTCACTTAGTTAACTGCATTATCACGAACCATCTTTTACCAGGAACATTGCTTTGTTTCACTTCTATTTTTTTAAAAAAATTTTATTTATTTATTTATTTATTTGTTTGCTTGTTGTGTTTGTTTCTTTATTTTATTTTTATTTTGTGGCTGGCTCAGCCTGCCCTGGTGGTGGGGGCTGGTGCAGCATGTGGTGCCGGGGATTGAACCGCAGTCCCTGCAGTTGCCTGAGCTTTCCTAAGCAGGCGCTTTAGACCACTGAACCATCTCGCCGGCCCCTCACTTCTATTTTTTAGACAGTGTCTCGATATGGAAGGCAGCTTGACCTCAAATTCAAGATGCTCCTATCTGAGCTTCCCAAGCACTGGAATGCCAAGCATATACTCTCATCCTGAGCATTATTCTTAAGTGAAACTACAGAAAGTTTAAACAAGTTGTCAAGAAAGACTATGCATAAATTTTTAGTTTTCTAATCTACAATCAAAAAATTTTCTGATACTACAAATGGAAATTTTCTCAATACTTCGTCATGTTTTTCAGACACAGATTTTAATATAAAAAGCCAAATATCTCACTCTAATGAGAGTTAATATTGTATCTAGACTCTAGAGAGAAAACACTACTAAGAACACCCACACACCTTTTAGGATTTTTGTTTTGGTTCAGTTTAGGGTGTTTTGTTTTATTTTGTTTTAAGATAGGTTCTCACTATGTAGCTCAAGCTGGTCTCTAATTCACAGCAGATTTCCTGCTCTGCTTCCCAAGTGCTGCGATTACAGGCATGCACCACACCTCCCAGACGATTTCGTTTTCTGAGACAGGGTCTTACCAAGTTGTCCATGCTGGCCTTGAGCTCACTAGGAAGGCAAAACTAGCTTCTACAATCTGCCTCAGGCTCCCTATGTGCTGGGATTATGGCATGTGCCGCCATGCCCAGCTAAGGAACCCCTCTTTAAAAATAAACTTTCCCTCCCTTGACTTCTTGTATTTCTCCCTTATCTATTTTCTACTAAGTCCTTATCAATAAAAGAACCTGAAAGAAAAACTTCCCAACATACTCACAGCAATGCTAACTTTTCCTAAAATTTGCTCAGGAATTCTTCCAGCCTTCTTCAGGACCTGATCCAAGGAACCTCCATCCTGAGAACAAAAATGCCAGGCCATTTAGTACCATTTCTCTCATTTCAGGTGTTAAGCTGCAGGAGCAAAGTAACCCTTGCACCCGGCCATCTCCCCAGGAGGTTCCCAGAAGCACCCTGGCTTTGCTCCAGACAGCAGAGTGCCAGCGACTCCAGTCCTGCTCTCTTCCCTAAGCAATTCTGAGACAGAATTCCAACCAGGGGCTCACGGTGCAGTGGAGCAGCTGGGAGCTCCATCTCTGCAGATAGCCTGCTGGAACCCACACTCTGCCTCTGCGGCCTCCTGTCCAGGGGACATAGGACAATGAGGATGGTCACCAGAGGCTCTCATACTTACACTCTCTTGTGCGGATTAAGCAAGCTAACACACATAAAGCACACAGAGCAGCACGTAGCCATAGAAAGCGCTCAACAAAAGTTAGTGCTTGGTCATCACTGTTTCCATCACAGCACGCTTTTGGCATTCATTCTCCTAAGCAAGTATAATTAACAAAATCCAAAGGGCATCAGACTAGAGCAGCTTCTACAGAGAGCAGAGATATAAAAATGACTGTGTCCTCAATAAACTTTCTAACCAATATAGTGAAGTGCTGTGGACATAAAAAAGGGAGCAGTAGTTGTAACTAAACTCAGAAGATAGCATTTAAGGCAAAAATCTTTTTTTTTTTTTGAGACAGTCTCAGTATGTAGTTAGGCTGATGGGGGGGGCGGGGGCGGGTACTGGGGATAGAACTCAGAACCTTGTACTTTCCAGGCAGGCTTATGCTACTAGGCTACCTCCCTGACCCCAGTTAGGCTGATCTTGAACTCACTATGTAGGCTGCAAACTCAGCGGTCCTCCTGCCTCGGGCCTCTCAAGTGCTGGGATTATAGGCGTGGGCAACCACGCTGGCTGGAGCTGAAATCTTACTCATGAATCACACAGTTGGAAAGTGGGAGGAGCAATGGGAAGGAGAGATCAGAAGGGAGCATTTCAGTAAGATAGAAAGGAGTGGGGCGTTAAGCAGCCTCGCACTCCTGGGATGGCATGTGCTTCATTTCAAAGGGTTCTGCAGAGCTGCAGGGAGGATCAGGCCAAGAGTGGCCCTGGGGCCTTTAAGAGGGGAACCACAGCAGGACAGGAAACAAGAGAGGAGGGTGAGGAGGGAGGAAGAGGTCTCTGCTGGGGATCACACTGAAGGCCCCTTACTTAAATCCCCTTCTGAAGCAAGGCAGGGAACAGGAAGCAATTCCTGCTCAAAGCAACAAAGCAGAAGTCGGAAAACAGCAGTGGCCCTAGGATGAGTTTGGGGATAAACAGAGACCAGTACCCCGCTACCGAGATCAATTAGCCTCAAGACGCTGCCTGCCCAGTGAGAGGGCACAGGAAGACAAGTGACGGGAAGGGTAGAAGCCATTTTCAGAAAATGAAAAGGGCACACATGCTCACACAAAACAAAATTTCAAAACGCTACTAAGACTACCTTCAATCTAGACCATAGGGACTCCTGCTGCATGACAACTTCATCTTTTAAATGCTTTACCTCTTTAAATTCCTAAACTATAGAGGCCGGACTTATAGCTAAGGATAGAGTACTTGCCTAGTACGTGCTGGGTTCAAACCCCAGAACTGCAAAACATGCGTGCACACACGCGCGCGCGCACACACACATACACACACACCACTAAGCTAATTACAAAGCTAATTTACGGCAATAGAAAATTAAATCTATAAGTGAGGTAACACATATGAGCACCCATTCTGCGTAAAGGCCATATTAAGTAAATACAAAACTTTTTGTTCTAAGAGGCAAGACTCATTATTTTTTATTTTTTGCATATGTAGTGCCCACCTGAGATCAAAAGTAGGAGACTCAAGTAGCACATCACTGTGAAGACCCCACGGCAGCACTAGGAAGACTAGGACAGTAAGTAGGATACATTTGTCCCATGCACCTAGTACTCAGATGGTCTCAAAGGCGAGACTCATTAAAGGACACAGATCTTCTAAGAAATATTACCTGAATCAATGCTAAAAACAAACTACCAACTGAAAAATTTTATCCTTATAAAAAGGAAAGTTTGGACTGGTCAGATAGCTCAGCAGACTAAAGCATCTGTTTAGGCAGAAGCAGGCAGGACCAGGGTTCAATCTCCAGGGTACTGTGCTGGGCCCGCCCTTAGGGCATGCTGAGACGGCATTGAGATTGGGCATGGTGGTATACCCCTATAATCCCAGTGCTTGGGAGGCTGAAACAGGAGGATCACTACGATGAGTCTGATCTTTGTAGTGGGACCCTGCAGACCCTGCACTAAATACATTTTAAAAAATAAATAAAAAGGAAAGTTCGAACCAACCAATTTCTGTTATAATCAACTGAAGGATGCTACAGGAAAGAGAAATGACAGGGGTGTGGCTCCTCGAAGGCTGCCCGCTTCACCTGGTGCACAAACACCCTTGAGCTTGGTGGCTTCTGACCGAGATGCATGCCAGTAAACTACCCCAGGGAGGCAAACATTTACAAAGTCCCAAGTCTGATTCCTGGTACCAAGACAAGCAAACAAAAAACGTGAATCTAGAACCAAAGAGCCCTTCTTTGAACACTGGGCTGGAAGAGCTCTAAAGCAGGCAGGGCCCATGTGAAGCTCAAGGGATCCTGTCCTGGGAGCCTGGCTACCCATGCAATGCCGCAGGCCCCTGCTGGCCAAATCAGGGCAACAGCACAGCCCAGGCAACCATGCCAGGTAAACCAGCTCCTGGAAGCATCAAGGCACCCCTAATTAGCCTGTGTCACTAGGAAGAGGGGCTCCGGGCAACAAGTCCCTGAGCTACTTGTGTGTTTCAGCTTTGTTTGAATGTTTCAGGTTTTGTTTTATCAAAACAGAGGACTGGATACTTAAAGCAAGATTAACAAATTCACTCAGTCAGAGCTGATTCAAAAGAGGCAGGCCAGGCGTGGTGGTGCAAGCCTATAATCCTAGCACTTGAGAGGCTGAGGCAGGAGGATCAGTGTGAGTTCCAGAACAGCCTGGGCTACAAAAGTGAGCTTAAGGCCAGCTTCAACTGCATAGCCAGATTCTGTCTCAAAAAAAAGGAAGAAAGCTAACCCTGTGATTTTGGAGTTCCTTTCTCTATGTAGACAATAAATGGCACAAACTCTCAACCAACTGCCAACAACAGCCTGGAGTAGAGGGGTACTTGGCTAGGTGAGCATGTGCTACTCTCTCAGGGTTTGGTCAGGTACAGATCCATATAGGAGAGTAGAGGTTGGAGCCCAACACCAAAAACTCTACCAGAAACATCAGATTAAAAAGAAACAGCTGGGCCAGGGAGCTAGCTCACGGGCACAAGTATCTGCCTGGCAAGTGGAAGATCCTGAGTTCAATCCCCGGTTCTGCAAAAAAAAAAAAAAAAAAAGAGAGAGAGAGAGAGAGAGAGAAACAGCTGGGCACAGTGATACACATCTATGATCCCAGCACTCATGAGGCTGAAGCAGGAAAATCACTGAGTTCAAGAGAGTCTGGATTATATAGTGAGATCAAGGCCAGCCTGAACTACATAGTGAAACCCATCTCAAAAAAAAAAGAAACATCAGGTCTCTTCCCTTTAACCTCTTGGACTATAAGCAGAATTACAAGGGAACAACGGAGTTAGCAGGATGTCAGGGGCCCAGCTAATCAGAATCACCCAGAGTCCTCTGCAGCTAACCTAGAGCCGTGTAATTCTAACTCACTGCCTTCTGTCTTCGGCTGACTAGAGCTGCTAAATGGTGCTTATTTTTAGAAACCAATTATTAGCTATGTCAGTGGTACTTTTGTGAAGGTTTTCTATAGAACAGACAAATGCTTTATGAAAATAATAGCTCCTGCTTAAGAACCACTAACTCCAGTTCCCAGCTCCCTGGTTGCTCAGCTACCACTTGGGCAAGGAATCTACTTCCCAAGACAAGAGTGTTCCTTTAAATGAGGCAAGTCACATCCCTTGGGCCTCGCTACAAACACAGCTCACTGCTGTGAAAGGTCGGCCCCAGCTGGACCTCCAGGAGACAGGCTCAACGAATGCTGAGGACACAGCTGACGTGGTGGCGCACGCCTGTAATCCAGCATTTGGGAGGCTGAGGCAGGAGGATCTGTGTGAGTTTGAGGCCAGCCTGTGCTACAAAAGTGAGCTGAAGGCCAGCCTGAACTGCATATCAAGACCTGTCTCAAAAAGACTAAATAAATAAATAAAAAAAATAAAAATAAAAAATCAAGTGCACCCAAAATGCATGTATGCAATGGTTAGAAGGTAATGCAGCAAAATGCCAGCAGCAGGCTTCCACAGTGAGCAAGGTGTACACTCCCCTTAGCTTTCTGTCCACTTACGACGGTTCCTCATAAACCATCAGAGCTGAGTGATGATGACACAGAGCACCACTCAAAGACCTTCGTGGGGGCCTGAAGAGCCTCAGAAGCTGAGAGGGTAACTGCTGGCCAGTGCTGTCCACATACTACCACCTGGGAAATGCTGAGTATAGCCCCGAAGAAGACAGCCCAAGAGATGTGGCCGCCCTCAGACAGCTTCCCAGGCAGGACAACTGGGCAGGGCACTGGCATAGGAGTTCCTGCTCAGGAACCGAGGACAGGGGACAGAAAGCTGGTCACATAAATGTGTGCAACTTGGCCCAGAGCTGCTTTCTGCTCAGCACTGCCTAGGCTCCCTGGCTGCTCTCTGGACATGAACACTCCCAAAGATCAGCACTAACTCAAGACCTGACTCCCACAGAGCCCCAGCTGAGCAGGCCTTCCTACCTGGCCACCCCCATTCAGCCACCCTCTGCACATCACCTAAAAGATCCCTGGCACTGTGCTTGGTCCTCAAAATGCTGGCATTTTGCTGCATTCCCTTCTAACCATTGCATACATGCATTTTGGGTGCACTTGATTTTTTATTTTTATTTTATTTATTTTATTTGTCTGGTTGGTTGGTTAGTTGGTTGGTGGTTGGCTGGTTTAAGAGCGGATCTTGCTAAGTTGCCTGAGCTGACCTTGCATCTGCCACTCATCCGCTCAGCAGATGCCCATCGCCATGCTCCACTGCTCAGAAGGGCTTCACCCCCCAGCCTCCAACAGCCAGCTCCCCAGGCTCCGGCTCCCGGGCTAATCCCGGAGACATCCGCTCTGAGAACCTGGATGGCAGCACCCACTGCCCCCGAAGAGCCAAGTCCCTGGGGAAAGATGCTCTATGGCTACTAGAAACAGCCCAGTGGGGAAACCAAGCACTGCTACAACCAGCGTCATCTTTCACTAGAGAAGAATAGGGAAAGGGACAGAGCAAGGACACCAAGGACGCGACTAATGTCTGAGAGTCCAGCATGAAGCAGCAGAACCTGCTCACAACAGGTCAGCATAAGACATGTAACATCATCCTGCCCACCTGATAGGGGCACAGGCAGGCAGGCAGACAGAGCAGAGGCAGCAGCCTCGCCCAAACTCTGAGGCCAGCACCCTGAAATTCCATGTCAGCCCTCAAATGCCCATTGGCTCCCTATGACACAGGAAGGAATGTGGGCACTCCGGACCTTGGGGACAGCTCAGGAAGAACACAGCATGCCTGAAGTAACACGCGGCTGGGTTCAGAAATGCTTCCGTCCGCAAGCTGTTTGGCAGGGGCAGATGCTGTTCTCAACGCCTCCACCCTCAAGGCAGTGCATGTGGAGCCCAGCACAGAAGGACAGGCCGTGTCTGTGCAGCCGAACCCAGGGTATCAGCTAACGTAAACCCCAGCTAGCTGCAAGGGCCGAATGCCCTAGAAAGCCTGCCTGTGACAGAGCCCCTGAGAACAGCGCTCACCCAGCCGCTTCTCCAAGAGGTGGAAGTCCCAAGAAATACACCCTGCCAGGGACAACAGGGAGACAGGACACTCAAGGCGAGGCTTGGTCAGAGATGCTTGCTGGTACTCACTGGCTGCTATGACTTGAGCTCCCTACTCACCAGTTGAGCGAGCAACAGTCCACCTCAGTAGCTCATGTGAGACGACAAGGACTAGGGAAGCAGAAGACTGGAGAACCGGTTGCATCCTCCTAGTCACCTAGCACCCTTCTAGGACGCCAGCAAGAGCTAGGAGGAAGAAAGCTTCCCTGGCCAACCCTGTCACTGTCTATCACCATCACTCACACACTGCTTCTTCCTGGAGTGCATGAGGACCTCCTGCCATGCATACAGCTTCACCTATAATCCTCAGGCTGGCTCTGAAGCCCATCACCACACAGCACAGAACAGAAGAAACCCAAGGAACAGGGCCCAGGGTAACCAGGTCCCCAGCAGGAAGCCATCACCACCCAGGCCAGGGACCAGACAGAGCCAGAAATGGTTTGGTGTGTCCCACAGAGATCGCTTCACGCCAGCTGCAGCAAGAGGGAAAGAGCGCTTCACAATAACCTCATAAGAAAAAAAAAAAAACCTCATAGGGCAGAAGACGTATGCAGGAACTGTGTTCTTTACCAGTCAATGTCAGCCCTTCTTCATGACTATAATGGGGGCAACAAGGGATGAGCCTCTGGGAGGGCTCTCCCAGAGCTCCCTGAGACCTGGCACCAGAGGGGCAGGTCTGGAGAGAAGAAAGGAAAGTAAGGAGCCGAGGGACACCTAGCTGGACTGAGCACACAGCAGCCACTGAGCAGCAGCCAGTGAGCCCTTCTGTCTGTCAGGTATGGGAATAAGCCTAGACTAACATGTGCAGGAAACACAGACAACTGAATCCAGAGCCTAAGCATGGGAGGCAAATGCTGTACCACTGAGCTGTGTCCCCTGCCCTTTTTTAAAATTTTGAGACAGGGTCTCCCTAAGTTCCCCAAGCTGTCCTCAAACTTAGGCCAGAATTGCAGACGTGTGCCAGAGTACCCACCTTGCTAGTTTGATTCATCCTTGGCAGGTGGCACACACCTGTAATCCCAGCACTCGGGAGGCTGAGGCGGGAGAATCACTTAGAGTTTGAAACCAGTCTGGGATACAAACTGAACTCAGGCCAGCCTGAAATACATAGTGACACCCTATCTCAAAGACAAACAAACAAATAAACATCCTCAGCACAACAAAGGAAACATAATAATGTTTTATGGATGCAGATACTGACTGAAAGACAGATAAACCTATCCAAAATCACAAAGAGAAGGCGACAGTCAGTAAACGATTCTCAAGCATCTGCTATGTGCCAAGAATGGCTTGGACTTTCAAGCCTCACGGCAGACAAGAGCAAGCACCCTCGTGGGTTTCTGCGGAGCATAGATGTAGACAAACACCGGTCAGAATCTAAAGTCCCCCATACCATGCTGCTTAACAGGAACAGAGTAAAACAGCAGCCACAGAGCAGCCTCTCTCTCTGAAGACCTTGGCCAAGTGGATGGAGACAGGCCTGGTCCCTTTGTTACTGCCAGATGGGTCCCAGACAGTACAGGCTTCAGGGTCAGACTGGCGGGGTTTCAATTCTTTTTTTTTTTCCTTGTCTTTCTGAGACAGGGTCTCACTGTACAGTTTAGACTCACCTTGAACTCACTTTACAGCCCAGGATGGTCTGGAACTCACTACAATCTTCCTGCCTCTCAGCCTTGTGAGTGCTGGGATTACAGGCGTGTGCCACCACACCAGACTGGGTTTCAATTCTACCAACACCACTTACTAGCTGCAAGACCTTAGTAAACTGATCATTTTCTCTGTGCCTCAGTTTTCTCATTTGGGTAGGTTCATGTAACCATTCAAAAAGATTGTTAAGAAAATGCAATAATACCATATTGATTTGCTTAGGGTAATGCTTGATATAACACACCCACTGAATACCAATTATCATTATTAGTATTAACGTCAGTATTATTATTGTTAGTCCCAGAGAAGAAAAGGATTCCAGGCAGCTGTGGTAAAAACACTGGCTAGGGCCAGCCAGATAGCTCAGAGGATTAAAGCGCCTGCTTAGGCAGACACAGGGACTGGGTAGGATCCCCAGCATGCTGGCAAGTGTGCCGGCCCCACTCCACCCCACCCCCACCCCATCCCACCCTACCCCCCCACACCTCCCACTCCCCCCAGCATGCGGAGCATGCTGAGACAGCGATTGAGACTGGGTGTGGTGGCACATGCTGGTTGGGAGGCTGAAAACAGGAGGATCACTTGGAGTCCATCTGTGCAGTGAGACCCTGTAAACCCTGTACTAAATACATTTTTTAAAAAACCCACTAGCTGTTCGCATCCTTGTAGTAGCCTATGGACGTCCTCACTTTCTCCAGCTACCACTAATGTACAACAGATGGGGTTGTTTCTTGCCTGGGCCTGAGACACCCATCAGGGTGCCCTCAAAACGGATTATAAATTCTAAAGGGCAGGAATTATTTTACTCATCTCCATAAACTCAGAATCTTGTAGCCAGAACCCAGCATTATACAAAATAAAAGGGTTTAAAATGTCTTAACTAGATTTTAAACACATCAAAATATTTTTTTTCTTTCATTTTTTTAGTGAAACAAGGTATCATTATATATCTCAGATTGACCTTGAGCCCGATTTGTAGCCTAGATTGGGTTCAAACTCAGTGATCCTCCTGCCTCTGCTTCTTGAGTGCTGGGATCATGGGTATAAGACACCACAACCAACTCAATTTTTTCATTTTGAGATAGTTTCACTAAATCACCCAAGGTGGGCTCAAACTTGCAATCCTCCTGCCTCAGCCTCCCACGCACTGGGATTACAGGCATGTGCCACCACACCTGGCCCACATGAAAATCTTAAATCTTCTGGTTAGGAGATAACTTGGAGATCTTAGTTACTTCAGCATCTTTAAAGACAGGCAGAATTTACAAAAGAAGCCAAGTTAAGTCCAAGATGATGGTATAAATCCAGGGAGTCTCAGGGCAATACCAAAGATTAGGCCAGAGCTTCTCAGAGCCAGGCCACTGCAGCACTGCAAGAGACCGCCAAGCTGTGTTTCCCCGAAAAATGAAGCCCCTTGCCTCCATCTTTACCTGATCTTTACTTCAACCCTATTTACTGAGATATGCAGAGCTGTCGACATAGAAGCAGATGGTCCCTTAATTGGCCACAAGAATGTAATTGAGACCAGCTGAAGTGCTGTGAGTCTTGGCGTAGTAAAACAGGTCAGAACTAACTCCCCACTGATGGGAGGAACAGAGGCCTGAGCAAGAGCCTGTCAGATTCCCGAGCTAACTCATGCGATAACATCTCAGCTTGAGGCCATGGGGCTTCAAAAGAACTACAGCTTCCTGGCAGGAAAGGTGCCATCCTGGCATACACCAAACTACTCACTGCACCACTAACTGGAGCGCCTCCATGCCTGGTGCAAAAGCGCTGCTGCTCCTTACAGCCAGGCCTGCAAAGTCTCTTCCCAGCACTCTGCCACTGCCCCACATCCCTCAAGTCTTTGTCCCATAGAGAGCACTGGGTCACCCAGAGCTCTTCAACTGCTGATTATTCTCTCTTGGCCTTCTTCATCTGTGTGTCATATTGCCAGGTGGGAGCCAGATACCTTCCGAGGGGGTTTCGGTACCTACCATGTGCTCCATGCAGATGCTGATCTCCCCGTCACTGTAGAAGGCCCCATAGAAGCCCACGATGTATGGCGAGTTGCACTCATGCAGCACCTGCAGCTCACGGATGATCTGGTTACGGATGGCTGGCTTGATCTCCAGGTGGATGAGCTGGGGCAGGAAGGTGGAGGAAAGAGGAGTTGGAGAAGAAAGACAGTGTCTATGCACCAGGCAGCTATGGGCACCAGAAAGCTTGGCACTGGGACAGCAGCTGAGCTTCTGCTTCTGGGGACAAGGCCTCTGGCCCCCAGGAACAAAGCGGAACACAGGGCCTGCTCCTGAGGAGCCTGTGGAGTTACAGTCTGTGGGGAAACCTGCCTTGTGGCCTTGACTTGCCCTCAGGCTGGGGTGGAAAGCATGGAGAACCAGGTTACACCAGCCTTGGCTGCCCCACAGCATCCTTATGATCTTAGAAGCCTGATGTGTTTGAGATTTAACCAAAGTCTCAGGTGCTACCTTATATCCCCCAACTTGTTCCAACTAAAAAGACAAGTGACCAACACCTTAAGTGGTTGCCTACTAATGCTGAGCTTCTAAAAAGTGCCAGTCAGCTGGGCGTGGTAGTGCACGTCTGTAATCTCAGTATTCAGGAGGCTGAGGCAGGAGGCCAGCCTGGACAAAGTGAGACCCTGCCTCAAGCTCCTCCCTACAAAAGCAGAAGCAGTGCCACAGGTGTGTGTCAAAGGACATGAAGTACAGTTGCAGGCATAAGGTACAGTAGTTGGAAAAATCTGGATGGGGGCACACGCACAACACAGGGCAGAACAGACGGGGGGCAGGCGGGGAGGCTGGAACATGGGAGAATCCAAGCTCTCCAGGCCAGGGGCAGGGATTCACATAGGGACACAACTATCAGGGTCCTCCCATAAGCTGAGAGGAATCTGGCTTCCTTCTGGCCTGGCCCCAAGCGACCACTCATCTAAGCTCACCTTTCGGGCCATGACCAGGCCTGATGGCTTGTGGGAAACCTTGAACACCACGCCGCCATTGCCGGCGCCCAGCTCGCTGATCTTCTCGAAGTCATCGTCCTTCAGCTCTCCCACCTTCTGTTTCTGTGTCAAGAAAGCCTCAAGGCGCTTCCGCTGCTGCTCGTCCAGCTCGAGCTCCTCCAGCTTCTTCTGCAAGGCCTCTAGGTTGGTCCTGCACAAGTGGGGGTAGGACAAGCTGGTCAGCAGAGTCACGCACCACTGAGAGCTCCTGCTCTGGGGGCCCGTTCACTCAGCCTCTCTGCCAGCCTCACATCCTCATGTGTAAGATGAAGGCATCAGGCTTTCAATACACTGCATGTTTCAAGAGACAGCGAAGAACCTACTAAAATCGAGACAGCCACCTTACGTTGCTTTAAAGCCTCAGTTTAGAAGCCACAATGTTACTTACGTGACATTTATACCATATACTCAAAAAAAAAACTTCCTTAAATTTCCTCAGTTGAAATCAAACCCACTTTAAATTGAATCACAAAGGTAATAACCTTCAGTTCTGGTGTGATCAGGTCCAGGAACCAGGCTAATCAAAGTTGTAAAAAGTCTCTACACAAGGATTGTGGCCCGACACCGCTCAGCCCGCACTCACAGGCTGGTCACCACCACAGGGCCAGGCCCTTTGCATGAGCGTCCCCTGTAAGAACACCACACATCACCCAGCAGCCAGAACATGAGCAGGCCCATGATTTCACACCAAGACAAGACAGAGATACCTGCTGAATAATCACCACGTAAAATTTTAGACTTCCAATGTTTCCCATCTTACTGTTCATCTAAATTGACAGTGATGTACTTTAGTGACCTGGCCTTACTGAGTTCCCAATGCTTGGTTAACTGCATGTAAAGGAAGAAGAAAAGGTGTCTGGGGATGCAGCTTCATGTAGACCACTTCCCTGGCACTTGCAGGGCAGGCAAGGCACTGGCCTGGATCCCCAGCCCCAGAGAAAAAAAGGAAAAGAGAAAATCACTTTATTTTAAGCAGTCATTTTCCTCAGTTCGCATGTATTTAAATGCACTGCTGGCTGTAATGCCAGCTTGCAGTCCGAATGGGTCTCATGTGCATGCAGGTTCTGGGGGGTCGATGGGCATGTACGTGGCACGGCTGTGCAGGCACAATGGGTATTATTCAGTGTGTCCAACAGAACTGAAGAGAAGCTGTCGCTGTGAGGTAGCCAAGATTTTGCACTGTGTCCCACCTGATTTCACCCTAGTCTGCACCGTGACATAGCAACAGAGGTGACAAGACAGCCCCTGCTACAATGCAGAATGTGTACGCACCACCAGACACACAACAGCTCTGAGCTTGGAGGCGGAAGTAAGCATAACCTTCCATGTCCCCTCATGCCACCGCCAGGCTTGCTTCAGGGTGGAGCCTCCCAGCACCCACTTGTTTGTCAGCAGAGCCACTGTTCTCAGTAAAGATTCAGCTCAGCACCAGGGCTGTGCTTGGCAAACACAGGATGTCGCAAAAGAGGTAAGATAGAGTGTGGAATCTTCCAAGCACCCAGCACCGAAGGACACTCAAGCATTTACACCAGGCACCCTGAGGACCTAGAACACCAGGACACCAGAGAACTGTGACTACAGATGTTTGCCAAGACTCATTTGGGGTCCCTTAAGGCCCCACTTGACTCCCTCTGTCCAAGCCCTAGAAAGGCTCTGCTTTTCTCTGTACCACACAGACAGCCTTTCTGCCCTGTCAGCCTGCACTCAGGCACAGTGAATTCCATGCCCTGCTGCCCTGACACAAGCCTGGTGGTCTTGGCTGGTCACTGCCTCCCACTGTTCCTTATAACCACCACCCTAAGTCCATGGAGGCTGGCAGATGGACCCCGCGTGCCTCCACTTCCAGGCACTAGGCTGCTGTCACTGACTGTTGCCCAGTAATTGGAGGAGGGTGGAGCTGTGTGCTGAACTATGCCTGTCCCCAAACTCACTCAAGGAAGCCTCAGGGCCAGTGTGACTGGAGAAGGACTGTGTTACAGTTTGTGTCTAGTTGCCTCCCCAAGGCCTCAGGCAGTAATGGGGCCATGGGGCTTCTAGAGTTTGTGATTAATTCATGATCCAATGCTGGGACTATGAGTATGAGTGCTACACTCACTCTGGGCAGACAGCCTAAATGCAACGCAAGGAAGGGAGAGGGGATTGCTCTCTGCTGCAGCCACTGCTCCTCTTTTTTTTCTTGCTACTTTTGCTGTTTTCTGCCATCATGAGCTGCTGCCTTCTGCCATGTGCCACTCTGCCTTGGAGCCAGCCGAGTATGGACTAAAACCTTTGCAAACTGTGAGTTAAACCTTTCCTTCCCTAATTCTGGGTGTTAGGTATTTTGTCCCAGGAGTGAGAAAAGTGACAGAGGTAACTAAGGTTAAGTAAGGGCTAAAGAGAGGGGTTCTCGGGCCGGCGAGATGGTTCAGTGGTCTAAAGCGCCTGCTTAGGAGGGCTCAGGCAACTGTGGGGACTGCAGTTCGATCCCCGGCACCACATGCTGCGCCAGCGCCACCACCAGGGCAGGCTGAGCCAGCCACAAAATGATAAATAAAGAAACAAACAAACACAACAAGCAAACAAATAAATAAATAAAATTTAAAAAAAAAAAATTAAAAAAAAAAAAAGAGAGGGGTTCTGGTCAGATAGGACTGGTAGCACCTTAAGAAAAAGAAGGTGGTCAGGGCACACGTGGAGGAGAGACACACATGCACACAGAGGCAGCAATCCACAAGCCTGAAAGAGGCCCCCAGGACTTCCATGCCCACACCCCAAACTCAGGCTTCCAGCCTCCAAACTGTGAAATCAATGTGTGCTGACTGTGGGCCACAGGTCAGGATGAATCTCGGCACCCAGATTTCCGGCCACTAGGGGGCATGAGAGCCACCTTTAGAGACATGCATCAAACACAGAGCCATGGTTCTGACTTGTATGAGGTCATGCTGCGTGGAGGACCCTGGCACCAGCCAGAAATACAGGGTCCAAAACGAGATCAAAACTACACCCAGGGTAGGGGCTGGTGAGACAGCTCTGTGGCACAAGTGCCTGCCTGGCAAGTGCAAGGTCGTGAGTTTGAACCCCAGTCCCACCAAAAATAAATAAATAAATATAAAAATACACCCAGGGAGGGCCAGGAGGGCTGGGAGGACTGGGAGGACTGGCCGGAAGACAACTGTGCACTCGTGAGTGAGTTATACTCACTAACTCACTCCACAGCCAGGGACAGCAAGAAGACAGAGCAAACCAAAGCTGGAGAGGGGGATACACTGCCCAAGGCTGTGGGGCTAGTACAAGGCACACCAGGACTGCCAGGGGAGAGAAACCCTACAGGACGCTACACCTCCTCCTCAAAGGCTCAACAGCGGGCAGGTGGAGTGGCACACACCTACAAACCCAGCCAAGATGGGGGCAGAAGCTGCTAAGGCCAGGCATTCAAAGGCCACATTGCAAGGTCAAGGCCAGCCTGAGCTACACTTTAAAGAGTTCGGGGCTTCCGGTGAGACAACTTACTAACAAAAACAAGGATCCTAGTTGCAGCATTTAACACACTGAGGCTCCATCACACTTGAAGATGGTTTGCTGCACACGGAGCCTTCCCTAGGTTCGATCCTGTCTCCCTGGTGCCTGATCAGATGATGGCACAACATGAGCCACTGGAAACTCGTCCACTTAGCAAGGCAAGGTAATGCTGATCACCTCCTTGGCTTCAAAGAAGCCATTCTTGCATGTTCAGGAAGAGAAAGAAGCCTGAGCTCTGTGCCCTCTTCCTTCCTTCTCTGAGTCCTGTGCCAGTCATCTGATCACTAACTCACCGTGCAGGAACTGACCTGGAATGCCCGGCCAGAGCGTGTGCTGAGCCATCGTGGCAAGATCTTCTCCACAAAGCAACAAGGCTAACACTGGCCCAGAGCAGCGCTGCCAAATTCTTAAGTTACTAGTAGTCCTGGATCCCCCACACACACAGTGACAGTTCTGGAGATGGAACTCAGGGCCTTCTAAGTATGCTATGTCTCCTAGCCCTTTCTATTTTTTATTTTGAGTCCAGGTGGAACACAAACTTATCCTCCTGCCTCAGCCTCCCAAAGTGTTGGGATTATAGGCATGTGACACCACACTGGGTAGGCACAGTGATATTTGTGACACATTTCCACATTAATGTTCAAATGAGGGGAGAGGGAAGGAATCAGAAAAAAGACGAAGCTAAGACAATAATAGCAGGTTCCAGAAAAGTATGCCTGTGTCTCAATTACTTTTCTCTTGTTGCTGGGACAAATACACAACACCCAAAATGAAGGAAGCCAAGGTCTAGCTCCCAGTCACTGGAGGTTTCAGTCCATACTTGGCTGGCACCAAGGCTGAGTGGCATATGGCAGAGAGCAGTGGCTCATGGCGGTGGAATAGCAACAATGGCAACAGAGAGAAAGTCTGTCTCTGTCTCTGTCTCTCTTATACTACATTCAGGCTCTGTTTCAGAACACTCACACCCATAATTCGAGCAGTACTAAGACCCATAATCCCAGTGAATCACTGATAATCTCAATGGATCATGATTTAATCTCAAACTCTAGAAGTCCCCGCCCCATGACTGCATGAGGCTTTGGGGGTACAACTAGACACCACAACCATAACAATTTGCCCCTTTATTTTCTTTGAGACGAAGTCTCACTATGTAGTTCAGGCTGGCCTCACAGCAATCTTCCTGCATCAGCCTCCCAAGTGCTGGAATTACAAATGTGCACCACAATGGCTGGCTGTGCCTTTGCCTTAATAATTTTTTTTCTTTTTGGGGAGGATGGGGATATAGCTCAGCAGCACAGCACCTGCCTAGCAAGTACAAGGTCTTGAGTTTGATTCCCATTACCAAAAAACCTAAGCTAAAACAAATAACTTTTTTCTTTTTTTTTTTTAAGACAAGGTCTTGCTATATAGTTCAGGCTGGCTTTGAACTCAGCATGTATCCCAGATGCTACTGCCTCAGCCTCCTAAGTGTTGAGATCAGAGGCATGAGCCACACCGGGCTTGCTTTAATAATTGTTGAGGGCCGGCGAGATGGTTCAGTGGTCTAAAGCGCCTGCTTAGGAGGGCTCAGGCAACTGCGGGGACTGCGGTTCGATCCCCGGCACCACATGCTGCGCCAGCCCCACCACCAGGGCAGGCTGGGCCAGCCACAAAATAAATAAATAAAAAGAAATAAACAAACACAACAAGCAAACAAATAAATAAATAAATAAAATTTAAAAAAAAAAATTTGTTGAAATCTTTTTTAAATCTTATAGAGAATGAGCCAGGCGTGGTGGTGCACGCCTCTAGTCTCAGTACTTGGGAGGCTGAGGCAGGAGATCGGTACAAGTTTGAGACCAGCATGGGCTACAAAAGTGAGCTCAGGGCCAGCCTGAACTGCATAGCGAGACCCTGTCTCAAAAAGAAAAAAAAAAAAAAATCTTACAGAGAATGAAAGACAAAACTTTAAAGGTAAAAGGAAGTTCTTGGCATCAAAACAGTTTTCAGACCAGCGAGATAGCTCAGTAGAATAAGTGCTTGCCTGACAAGTGCAGGGTTCTGAGTTCAAACCCAGTACCAGGAAATAAAAAAGTTTCCAGTGCTTACTGAAAGAAACCAATCAATAACCTAACAGTGTTCACATCATGTTCTCTCATCGGGAGCCAGAGAGCTCTGCAGGCTCACTCCGCCAGCCAAGGTGACATGCACCAAGAGGCGAGCTCCAAGAGGACGGTCCTTGCTCTCAGCCATGTGCAAAGCCCCAAAACTCAGGGGTCAAGAACTCAACTCCTTTGCAGTCTTAGTTTTAAGTAAAGTTGGCAAAATGCAAATGGAGATGTAAAAGCAAAAAACAAGACCGGCACAGTAGGTCTGTGACACGCAAACCCGCCCTCTCTGCAGGGGGCAGCTCTGATCATCTGGCACCTCACCACATTCCCCTCTGTGTCCCCCGCCTTGGGGACAGCAGCATAATGTGGATCCTGCCACTGGGCTGTGGAGCAGTAAACACCAGTCCCTGCAGACGCAGAAGATTGCAGGTTTGAAATAAGAACGCTGAGAAAAACAGGGACTGTCACTCGCAGTGAGGATTAAACCCAGGTCCTTGCACTTACCAGGCAGGTGCTTAGACCACTGAGCTATCTCCCCAGCGCACAGGTGATTCTCAGGCTTAGTGACTTACCAAGACCCAGTCTCAAAACATAGTAAGAAGAGAGGGCTTGTGATGGACACGCAGCACTGTAAAATGGAGCACAAAACAGGACCTTAACCCCCACCTGGCAGGGCATGGCCCCAGAGACCAAGTGCTGGAAAACTACTAGCTCAAGTCCAGCTGGGCTACACATCAAGCTGCAGGCCAGGCAGGCCTATGCAACAGGACCCTGTTTCAAAACACTCCCTCATAGAGCTGGGGAGATAGCTCCGTGACACAAGTGCCTGCCTGGCAAGTGCAAGGTTGTGAGTTTGAACCCCAGTCCCGCCAAAAAAAAAAAAAAAAACAATCCCTCAAGAAACCACCTAGTCCAACCCTCACCTCGCAGGTAAGGCAACAAGGCCCAGCGAGGCCCACACACTCATCGGCAACAGTCTCCCAAGCCCTGGAACAGAACTCTGCTGCCACGGCTCCACACTGCCCTGCCAACCATGACAGTCGCTGAACATAGCCTATCTCACCCAGAGAGATTGGGGTGTCCCTCCCAGCCGGGAGAACAGGCCTAAGGCGGGACTGGCTGGCTGGGAGGTCAGGGCCAGACAGAGACTGAGGTCTTTAGACAGCTGGACAGATCCGGCCACAGCCCCAACCCAAACTCCCAGAGGGCTGTCTTGGACCCAATTCTGCAGCAGGCAGGAAAGGGTCAGGAGCAGGGAAGGCAGGAAGGAGACAAAGACCAAGCTGGGGGACGAGCACCCCAAGTGTGGCTGCAGTTGATGCTCCTTCCTCACAACCTCTGCCATTCCCTGTCCCTGAGTGCCGAGCAAGCAGGCTTCCTTGTGCTCCTCAGAAGAGAAGGGAGAGCTGTGAAAATACCCACGACCAGGACAGTGGTGGAGGAGTGTTCTCGCAGAGGAGCTTGGGGCCGAGAGCCAGGAGCACTGGCCCCGGGCTCTGCAGTCAAGGTACTGTGACTGCAGGCCACGAGTATGAGAATGCGCTCTGCCCAGGCTGCTGGCAGGACACCGGCGCAAGTACAGGAGGGCAAGGGGCCCCTCCTGTGCACAGCGCTACCCTGCACCCTCCAATGGGGAGACCCCAGGGATGTGGGTACAGGGCTTAGCAAAGCAGCCTGGAGGAAGGGGAGCCCAGTTCTAACCCAGAAAGCTGCCGACTAGGAAAGTCAGTGTCCTTCAGAGCACGTAGGGTACATGTGCTGGTGAACTTTATACGCCTCTGGGCTGGGTGACAGCACCCTGACACTGTGCCCAACACTGTCTGCACATATCTATCAGAGGGTTGTCTATGAGGCAAACATTCAAATGGTAGACTGTTATTGCAGCACAGTACTCTCCACACGTGGGCCGTCCCCATCTGGTGAGCTGGCGACCTCAGCAGAACACAGACCAACTTCTCTGTTCTGCCCACAGATCTCCAGAGTCTCCCACCTGCCAGCCCACCCTACAGACTTCAGACGTCCTTGAGCCAATTCCCTGCAACTATCAGTGTAACCCCCCAACAGCTCCTGGTGCTTCTGTTTCTCAGGAGAACCCTGTGTAATCTAGGCACGAGGGAATCCCTGGGCACTGTTCTCTGAATGCTGGCTGCATGTCCTGGGTCTTAAAACCCCTTCTCACTATGTGTTTAAAACCCACAATGCACCTGGACTTGCACCTGAACCAGCTATCTGGAGGGACTGAATCCCCATCTCCCCCCTCACAGGTCAACAGGCGCTGGGGGCATTAAAGGTCTTGGTCTTGGGGCTGGGGATATAGTTTAGGGGCACAAGTGCCTGCCTGGCAAATGCAAAGTCCTGAGTTTGATCCCCAGTTCTGCAAAAAAAGGGGTATCAGTCTTCGGAGAGAGTGGTTATCACACAATGGAGCTATTCAGGCATTAAAGGAGCTCAGCTCACTGTAGGTCTCTATGAATGGGATCTAATCAAATATCATTTTTATTAACCAACTCCCCAGCTTAACACAAGTTATCTTCCTAGCATTTAATATTCTTTTTTTTGGGGGGGGGGAAGGGCTGGGAATTGAACCCAGGGCCTTCACACTGAGTTGTATCTCCAGTTCCATTTATTTATTTATTTATTTATTTATTTATTTATTTATTTATTTATTTATTTTAAAGAGAAAAAAATAATTTCAAAACAAGTTAATACGAAAGTAACAATGATTAATACATGGCATACTGTTATCTTTAAATTAGTTACTCAGAGTACAAAATATTGGCATTTAATTATCCAAACAATATTAGCACAAACCTTTCCTTTCAATAAACTAAAAGAAATTAGTAATGTAACTACACACACACACACATACACACACACACACACACACATATCATACATATCATTGCTAATCCATTGCTCTTTTTCTAAATTATTCAGAAAATTATTTCTTTGGTACAGGCTCTCACTATGCAGCCCGGACTCATAGTGCTCCTCCTGTCTCAGCCTCCCCTGTGCTGGGATTCCAGGTGTGCACCACTATGCATGGTCTTGGTAGCTGGCTCAGCGCGCCCTTGCGCTTGCTAGGTAGGCACTCAGTCCACTGAGCTATCTCCCTAGCCCTCAGCCCTTGCTTTTTTTCTCTATCCTCATCCAAGTTTTCTCTTTCCTTTTGAAATTTCTTCCCATTTTACATTATCTATTGTACATTTTAGAGCTTATTTACTCTTTCAACTTCTCATAATTGGGACCAATACAATGTCTTCTTTAATTTAACCTCACAAACTGCTTTAAGTTGCTCTTAGCTGCCCATATCCATTTTACTGTACTACCTGGAGCCTTCTCAGATTCTCAGAGCAGACCTGGAAAGACAAAAATGACCCCGGTATTGACAAGTAAAAACGAGACATTTCTATGCCAGTGAAAATGGCTCAGGCCTCATACCAGGAACACAAGAAACAAAGACGTCTGGGAAGCATGGCCCAGCACTTATTGGCAGTCTCCTGCCTCAGCCTTCTGAGTACTGGGGTTACAAATGTGTGCCATCATGTCTGATTGAAACCAGGTCCCTGACCTCCAAAACCTTTGCACCTCTTTCTCCAGAATAGTATCTGACAACCACGTGGACACTTTTCTTCTGGGTACTGGTTTTATATACTAAATGAGAAAATGCAGCTCTGTGCCAGCCAAGGAACAGCTGATTTCCTACGTATGTCACTAGCCCGGGAGATGGGTTTGGGGCTGCGCTCAGGAACAAAGACTGTGAGGCTTTTCACACCTACACATCTGTCAGCAGGCAGAGAAAAGTAGGCGGCCAGAATGTGCTCGCATGCACAGCCAGTGGCAAGAAAAAGTGTGAAAAGCCTGCTAAGTTCAGTGAAGCACATTATAAACCAGGCAAGAAAGACAACCAGCATCAGCAGCCCCTGCCACTTGGAGGCTTGAGCCCAGGAGTGCAAAACCAGCCTGGGCAACATAGTTGGACACCTCAAAAAATAATAAAGAAAACCGAAGCCCAAAGCTGGGCTCAGCAGCAACACAAGGGGGAGGGGGAGGAAGAGAAGCAGCAGCAGCTGCTAAAGCAGGAAGGTCAAAAATTTAAAGGCCCTGTCAGGTATAGCTATAATCCCAGCGCTTGGGAGACTGAGGCAAGAGGATTGTTCTGAGTTTGAGGCCAGACTGAGCTACAAAGTGAACTCAAGGCCAGCCTGAACTGAACAGCTAGACCCTATCTCAAAAAGACACACACACAAAAAAGTAAATGGGGTGCAAGGAGTACAGATCAGTGGTAAAGCTGCCCTAAAGGGCCAGGGATATAGCTCAGTGGTCTAAGCACCTGCCTGGCATGCACAAGGCCCCAGGTTCGATCCCCGGTACTGCATGCTGTGCCAGCCCTGTGCACATTGAGACAGTCACCAAAACTGGGCGTGGTGGCACATGCCCATAGTCCCAGTGCTGGGGAGGCTGAGACAGAAGGATCACTATGAGTCTGAGCTATGTTGTGAGACCATGTACCAAATACATAAAATTTAAAAAATAAAAATAAAAATTTTTAAGAAGCTAGGCCGACATGTATGAGGCCCTGGGTTCCATCCCCAGCACATGAATGAATGGATGAAGGACGAATGCAGTGACAGCCTCTCCCCAAGGGAGAGCAAAGCCATACAGAGCACCCTACCCCAACCCCAGCCCCAATGCACAGGAACAGCACCAGACGCTAGCGGAGAGCAATGCGATCAGCTGTGCAGGTGGAATGTGCACTTCTGATAACTGCATTACGTGTTGCTTCTGCAAAGAACAAGCAATCTGGGGAGACTGTGACATATTTAAATACTGCCTTCAATGCTGTGAGGCACAGACTACCCAACAGCAAGCCCACGCTCACAAGGGCCTAAGGACAGAGTGCTCACAGCTCAGAACATGCCAGGGAGACATGAAAAAGTTCTGCAGGGATGGAAGAACTGACTTGGCCTATCTAGCTTGGTAAATAATACATTTAGATAACAACAATAAAACCAGGAAGGGCATCCCAGCAGAAGCTAACCTGTGGACAATGGTGCAGACCTGGAATCTGGAATGTTATAAACAAAACGTAAGTACTGGGAGGATGAAGCTACAAAGAAGAAACAAGAAAATGAGAGAGCAGGGCAGGGGAGACAGCTCTGTGGCACAAGTACCTGCCTGGCAAGTACAAGGTCATAAGTTTGAACCCTGATCCCACCAAAAAAAAAAAAAAAAAATTTTGGGCCGGCGAGATGGTTCAGTGGTCTAAAGCACCTACTTAGGAAAGCTCAGGCAACTGCAGGGACTGCAGTTCGATCCCCGGCACCACATGCTGCGCCAGCCCCACCGCGAGGGCAGGCTGAGCCAGCCACAAAATAAATAAGTAAAACAAACAAACAAACACAACAAGCAAACAAATAAATAAATAAAATTTTTAAAAAAAGATGTTTAAAAAATAAAAAAAAAAAAGAAAAGAAAAGAAAATGAGAGAGCAAGTGTTCTCATTAACCTCACTGTAATGTAGACGGCTCCAAGCCATTCAAGGAGAAAACAATTTGATTAAAAAGAAATAAATTAAGACTTGTGCATTCTTTCTCTCTCTCTCTGTCACTCTGTCTGTCTATCTCTCTCTCTGTGACAGTGTCTCAGTATGCAGTTTAGGCTGGCCTTAAACTCACTGTGTATGCTTCACTGTGTATGCTAGGCTGGCCTTGAACTCATGATGTTCCTCCTGCCTCAGCCTCCCAAGTGCTAGGATTATAAGGCCTGTACTGCCACATCTTGCACATTTCTATTTTTCTTTTTTAAACAGCAACCTTGCACCCTGCAAAGCAGCGGCTCCTGAAATCACAAAAGGTCCATTCCCTCGTCTGTTCCTGTAGCCCAGTGGAGACGCACAGGAGAAGCCTCCGAGGGATGGGACCACGGCAGAGGTAGGGCTCAAGAACTAAGTTGTGTAGCAAAGTAAGGTGGAAGAATCTTGTCTGGCGGGTGGTTGAAAATCACCAAGAGAGGACAGGGGATGCGCACAGTGGTGCTCACCTGTAATCCCAGTACTAGGCACAAGCTGATACAGGATGCCAACCTGGGCTACATAGTGAGAGCCTGCTTCAACAGAAAAGAGAAGGAAAGGATGCAGTGATAGAGTGGCAAGGGCCATCTAAGACAAAAGATACCTAAGGCAACCAGGTTTGAGGTCATCTCTACTGTTGTAACCCAATACCTCCTCTTTACTCCACACTGCCAGTCCAATCTGCTGGGCACACAACACAGTAGCTTTGTGTATGCCTTGTTTTTCCTGCTGCTTGGTGGAAACCATGGAAAGGAGGCCAGATTCTAAACTAGTTCAACAAACGGAAAAAAGAAAAAAAAAAAAAAAAAAAAAAAAAAAAGAGGGACTAAAGAAAAAAGTCAGAGAAAAAGAAAGAGGAAGAAAGGAAAGGAAAGGAAAAAGTCCCACAGTACAAGAATGGAAATTTCTAATTTTGCTCCCATCCAGAAAGGGCCCGGGACGGGGCACTTCACCCCACATCTATGTTATATTCAGAAGCAGCGTAGGTTTATTACGGAGCGTCCACAGGGTGACAGTCATGGGGGCCAGACAGGAGCAGGTACAGACAAGATCCCTGCCCTCACAGGACAAACTCAAGACAGCAAGACAGCTAGAAACCCAGCGTGGTCAGATGGGTAGGCAGGGAAAGACGCAGGCAGATGCAGGCGGCACAAAGTACCTAGGAGGACAGGGAAGGGTAGGAACAGGTGCAACAGCAACCTCCTCTGTTGGGTAGGGAAGGGAGGCCCTACACGCTGAGCATAGCAGGGACACAGAGGAAGGCCTCCAACTCTACCTTTTTTTTTCTTCCCAGTATTGGGGATTGAACTTGG